>JAVTVY010053273.1:0-27728 GCA_036873755.1 Hanleya hanleyi | reverse complement strand
ACGACATTTGTCAAAATAGTAATGGAATCTCATTTACGGGGGCATCGTAGACGGTCTGCGAAATCGGTTGCCACCTTTTTGAAGGATTCATGCGGTCAAGCACGTTACCGACTACCAATTAACATTAAGTTTTGCCCGGCTACCGATTAAACATAGCCGACACAGTCTGTTTTAAAAAACAAAATTTGTCAAAATAGTAATGGAATCTCATTTACGGGGGCATCGTAGACGGTCTTCGAAATCGGTTGCCACCCTGTCGAAGGATTCACGCAGTCAATCAGGTTACCGAATACCGCTTAACATTCAGCTCTGCCCGGCAGCCGATTAAACATAGCCCACACACCCAGTTTTAGAACACGACATGTGTCAAAATAGCACATGGAAGGTCATTTACGGGGGCATCGTAGACGGTCTTCGAAATCGGTTGCCACCCTGTCGAAGGATTCATGCAGTCAAGAACGTTACCGACTACCACTTAACATTAAGTTTTGCCCGGCAACCGATTAAACATAGCCGACACGGTCCGTTTTAAAAGCGAAATTTGTCAAAATAGTACATGAAATCATTTACGGGGGCATCGTAGACAGGGCTTCGAAATCAGTTGCCACCCTGTCCGAAGGATTCATGCAGTCAAGCAGGTTACCGACTACCACTTAACATTCAGTTTTGGCCGGCAACAGTTAAACATAACCCACACCCCGTTTTAGAAGACAGAGCCGCCAAAAATAAGTACATGGAAGGTCAGTGCAGGGGGCATCGTAGGCGGTCTTCGAAATCGGTTGCCACCCTTTTTAAGGATTCATGCAGTCAAGCACGTTACCGACTACCACTTAACATTAAGTTTTGCCCGGCAACCGATTAAACATAGCCGACACAGTCCGTTTTAAAAGACGAAATTTGTCAAAATAGTACATGAAATCTCATTTACGGGGTATCGTAGACGGACTTCGAAATCGATTGCCACCCTGTCGAAGGATTCATGCAGTCAAGCAGGTTACCGACTACCACTTAACATTCAGCTTTGCCCGGCAACCGATTAAACATAGCCCACACACCCCGTTTTAGAAGACAAAATCTGTCAAAATAGTACATGGAAGGTCAATTACGGGGGCATCGTAGACGGTCTTCGAAATCGGTTGCCACCCTTTTGAAGGATTCATGCAGTCAAGCACGTTATCGACTACCACTTAACATTAAGTTTTGCCCGGCAACCGATTAAACATAGCCGACACAGTCCGTTTTAAAAGACGAAATTTGTCAGAATAGTACATGAAATCTCATTTACGGAGGCATCGTAGACGGTCTTCGAAATCGGTTGCCACCCTGTCGAAGAATTCATGCAGTCAAGCACGTTACCGACTACCACTTAGCATTAAGTTTTGCCCGGCAACCGATTAAACATAGCCGACACAGTCCGTTTTAAAAGACGAAATTTGTCAAAATAGTACATGAAATCTCATTTACGGGGGCATCGTAGACGGTCTTCGAAATCGGTTGCCACCCTGTCGAAGGATTCATGCAGTCAAGCAGGTTACCGACTACCACTTAACATTCAGCTTTGCCCGGCAACCGATTAAACATAGCCCACCCACCCCGTTTTAGAAGACGAAATGTGTCAAAATAGTTCATGGAAGGTCAATTACGGGGGCATCGTAGACGGTCTTCGAAATCGGTTGCCACCCTTTTGAAGGATTCATGCAGTCAAGCACGTTACCGACTACCACTTAACATTAAGTTTTGCCCGGCAACCGATTAAACATAGCCGACACAGTCCGTTTTAAAAGACGAAATTTGTCAAAATAGTACATGAAATCTCATTTACGGGGGCATCGTAGACGGTCTTCGAAATCGGTTGCCACGCTGTCGAAGGATTCATGCAGTCAAGCAGGTTACCGAATACCACTTAACATTCAGCTTTGCCCGGCAACCGATTAAACATAGCCAACACACTCCGTTTTAGAAGACGAAATCTGTCAAAATAGTACATGGAAGGTCAATTACAGGGGCATCGTAGACGGGGCTTCGAAATCGGTTGCCACCCTGTCGAAGGATTCATGCAGTCAAGCAGGTTACCGACTACCACTTAACATTCAGTTTTGGCCGGCAACGGATTAAACATAGCCCACACACCCCGTTTTAGAAGACGAAATGTGTCAAAATAGTACATGGAAGGTCAATTACGGGGGCATCGTAGACGGTCTTCGAAATCGGTTGCCACCCTTTTTAAGGATTCATGCAGTCAAGCACGTTACCGACTACCACTTAACATTAAGTTTTGCCCGGCAACCGATTAAACATAGCCGACACAGTCCGTTTTAAAAGACGAAATTTGTCAAAATAGTACATGAAATCTCATTTACGGGGGCATCGTAGACGGACTTCGAAATCGGTTGCCACCCTGTCGAAGGATTCATGCAGTCAAGCAGGTTACCGACTACCACTTAACATTCAGCTTTGCCCGGCAACCGATTAAACATAGCCCACACACCCCGTTTTAGAAGACAAAATGTGTCAAAATAGTACATGGAAGGTCAATTACGGGGGCATCGTAGACGGTCTTCGAAATCGGTTGCCACCCTTTTGAAGGATTCATGCAGTCAAGCACGTTATCGACTACCACTTAACATTAAGTTTTGCCCGGCAACCGATTAAACATAGCCGACACAGTCCGTTTTAAAAGACGAAATTTGTCAGAATAGTACATGAAATCTCATTTACGGAGGCATCGTAGACGGTCTTCGAAATCGGTTGCCACCCTGTCGAAGAATTCATGCAGTCAAGCAGGTTACCGACTACCACTTAACATTAAGTTTTGCCCGGCAACCGATTAAACATAGCCGACACAGTCCGTTTTAAAAGACAAAATTTGTCAAAATAGTACATGAAATCTCATTTACGGGGTATCGTAGACGGACTTCGAAATCGATTGCCACCCTGTCGAAGGATTCATGCAGTCAAGCAGGTTACCGACTACCACTTAACGTTCAGCTTTGCCCGGCAACCGATTAAACATAGCCCACACACCCCGTTTTAGATGACGAAATCTGTCACATAGCCTGTCAAGCCCGTATTAACTATACGGTTAACTCCACAGTGGCGTGTATGCGCGGTCAGCCAGCAAGTGTTACCTGCCCGTTTGGATTAATGGTTGAGTCGAGCAGGATGAGACTACAGATATCAGTTAGTAAAAAGGGAAGAAGAATTATTACGCTGTCAGAAATAGGTGAATTTTCTTATTATGAAATTAGGGAGGGGCCAATTTGTGCGAAACAGTTTGTGCGAAACAGTTGAAAATCTGGAGTGCACCTCAAGTAAAAAGTTGTCGCTAAATGTCCCTGTACGGCCTAGTATGCTTAATGACGTCATTTACAACCTGCGGGCAAGAGCTGTTCACGTTGAGGGCGTAATCACGTTGAGGGCCTGGTACACACGAACCAGTTTTCCTTGACAAGTGAGACCAAATTTATTGAACTCTGTACTGATCATTGCATTTCTTCTAAGCTTGTATTAAAGACGATGACCGTACAAGAGCAGGATACAGCGAAAGGCCGTAACAGTCTTCCACAAATTTGGTTCCACTTGTCAAGGAAAACTGGGTCGTGTGTACCAGGCCTAATTTATCAGTAGTGCAGACATGGGAAATCACGGTGACTGTCATTTTGCTGGGTGTCATAATCAGAGGAAGAAAGAGAGGGCTCCGTTTATCAAATCTAATGAACATTAATTAATACGCCATAGACAGATATATTTCTGGATTTGAATACTTAACACGCCAGTCAAGAGCACACGCAAGTTATGACACTGTCAGTATTTCCAAAATAACCTGGGGGCATTGAAGCTTTTCTGTGATTCGCAACAAATCTTCCTAAGATAAAAAAAAAAAGCATTTCTGGGTTCTATACGAAATTTGGGTATTTTTTCCGCTTAAATAATTGCGAAAACGTTGAGGCTTCCATGTGTTTTGCTATATGCTGTCATTTAGTAACAAATTGTCTTTCACCCCTCACTCCCGCCTATACGGACACTGTGATTACGAGAAGGAAAGTCAGTAGAGCTTCAGCGCGTTTAGGCGGGGTCGTGGGTTCGAATCCAGATGACGACCAATTTATTATTTCTCTCTAAAAAATAATTTCATATGTTATACTTTATATGCAATATATGATATAGATAGACGAAACTGTATAATAGCATAATTTTTTTTTGTTATTTGTTTTAACCCTATATGGCCTGGGCATTTGAGCAAAGTGCAGGCGGGGAGAGCAGGGGGGGGGGGGGTAATTTCGGCTCCCTCTCTAAATGTTTTTCTTACCCCTTTATTTAGGAGGCTTCAAATTACAACCGATTTCGAAGACCGTCTACGATTCCCCCGTAATTGATCTTCCTTGTACTATTTTGACAAATTTCGTCTTCTAAAACGGGCTGTGTCGGCTATGTTTAATCGGTTTCCGGGCAAAGCTGAATGTTAAGCGGTAGTCGGTAACCTGCTTGACTGCATGAATCCTTCAGCAGGGTGGCAACCGATTAAATATAACCGACACAGCCTGTTTTAGGAGACGAAATTGGTCAGAATAGTACATGAAAGCTCAATTACGGGGGCACCGTAGACGGTCTTCGAAATTGGTTGCCACCCTTTTGAAAGATTCATGCAGTCAAGCACGTTACCGACAACCACTTAACATTAAGTTTTGCCCGGCAACCGATTAAACATAGCCGACACAGTCAGTTTTAAAAGACGAAATTTGTCAAAATAGTACATGAAATCTCATTTACGGAGGGATCGTAGACGGTCTTCGAAATCGGTTGCCACCCTGTCGAAGGTTTCATGCAGTCAAGCAGGTTACCGACTACCACTTAACATTCAGCTTTGCCCGGCAACCGATTAAACATAGCCCACACACCCCGTTTTAGAAGACGAAATCTGTCAAAATAGTACATGGAAGGTCAATTACGGGGGCATCGTAGACGGTCTTCGAAATCGGTTGCCACCCTTTTGAAGGATTCATGCAGTCAAGCACGTTACCGACTAAGTTTTGCCCGGCAACCGATTAAACATAGCCGACACATAGCCGACACAGTCAGTTTTGAAGAAGAAATTTGTCAAAATAGTCATGAAATCTCATTTACGGAGGCATCGTAGACGATCTCCGAAATCGGTTGCCACCCTGTCGAAGGATTCATGCAGTCAAGCAGGTTACCGACTACCACTTAACATTCAGCTTTGCCCGGCAACCGATTAAACATAGCCCACCCACCCCGTTTTAGAAGACGAAATGTGTCAAAATAGTTCATGGAAGGTCAATTACGGGGGCATCGTAGACGGTCTTCGAAATCGGTTGCCACCCTTTTGAAGGATTCATGCAGTCAAGCACGTTACCGACTACCACTTAACATTAAGTTTTGCCCGGCGACCGATTAAACATAGCCGACGCAGTCCGTTTTAAAAGACGAAATTTGTCAAAATAGTACATGAAATCTCATTTACGGGGGCATCGTAGACGGTCTTCGAAATCGGTTGCCACGCTGTCGAAGGATTCATGCAGTCAAGCAGGTTACCGAATACCACTTAACATTCAGCTTTGCCCGGCAACCGATTAAACATAGCCAACACACTCCGTTTTAGAAGACGAAATCTGTCAAAATAGTACATGGAAGGTCAATTACAGGGGCATCGTAGACGGTCTTCGAAATCGGTTGCCACCCTTTTGAAGGATTCATGCAGTCAAGCACGTTACCGACTACCACTTAACATTAAGTTTTGCCCGGCAACCGATTAAACATAGCCGACACAGTCCGTTTTAAAAGACGAAATTTGTCAAAATAGTACATGAAATCTCATTTACGGGGGCATCGTAGACGGTCTTCGAAATCGGTTGCCACGCTGTCGAAGGATTCATGCAGTCAAGCAGGTTACCGAATACCACTTAACATTCAGCTTTGCCCGGCAACCGATTAAACATAGCCAACACACTCCGTTTTAGAAGACGAAATCTGTCAAAATAGTACATGGAAGGTCAATTACAGGGGCATCGTAGACGGGGCTTCGAAATCGGTTGCCACCCTGTCGAAGGATTCATGCAGTCAAGCAGGTTACCGACTACCACTTAACATTCAGTTTTGGCCGGCAACGGATTAAACATAGCCCACACACCCCGTTTTAGAAGACGAAATGTGTCAAAATAGTACATGGAAGGTCAATTACGGGGGCATCGTAGACGGTCTTCGAAATCGGTTGCCACCCTTTTTAAGGATTCATGCAGTCAAGCACGTTACCGACTACCACTTAACATTAAGTTTTGCCCGGCAACCGATTAAACATAGCCGACACAGTCCGTTTTAAAAGACGAAATTTGTCAAAATAGTACATGAAATCTCATTTACGGGGTATCGTAGACGGACTTCGAAATCGATTGCCACCCTGTCGAAGGATTCATGCAGTCAAGCAGGTTACCGACTACCACTTAACATTCAGCTTTGCCCGGCAACCGATTAAACATAGCCCACCCACCCCGTTTTAGAAGACAAAATCTGTCAAAATAGTACATGGAAGGTCAATTACGGGGGCATCGTAGACGGTCTTCGAAATCGGTTGCCACCCTTTTGAAGGATTCATGCAGTCAAGCACGTTATCGACTACCACTTAACATTAAGTTTTGCCCGGCAACCGATTAAACATAGCCGACACAGTCCGTTTTAAAAGACGAAATTTGTCAGAATAGTACATGAAATCTCATTTACGGAGGCATCGTTGACGGTCTTCGATATCGGTTGCCACCCTGTCGAAGGATTCATGCAGTCAAGCAGGTTACCGACTACCACTTAACGTTCAGCTTTGCCCGGCAACCGATTAAACATAGCCCACACACCCCGTTTTAGATGACGAAATCTGTCACATAGCCTGTCAAGCCCGTATTAACTATACGGTTAACTCCACAGTGGCGTGTATGCGCGGTCAGCCAGCAAGTGTTACCTGCCCGTTTGGATTAATGGTTGAGTCGAGCAGGATGAGACTACAGATATCAGTTAGTAAAAAGGGAAGAAGAATTATTACGCTGTCAGAAATAGGTGAATTTTCTTATTATGAAATTAGGGAGGGGCCAATTTGTGCGAAACAGTTTGTGCGAAACAGTTGAAAATCTGGAGTGCACCTCAAGTAAAAAGTTGTCGCTAAATGTCCCTGTACGGCCTAGTATGCTTAATGACGTCATTTACAACCTGCGGGCAAGAGCTGTTCACGTTGAGGGCGTAATCACGTTGAGGGCCTGGTACACACGAACCAGTTTTCCTTGACAAGTGAGACCAAATTTATTGAACTCTGTACTGATCATTGCATTTCTTCTAAGCTTGTATTAAAGACGATGACCGTACAAGAGCAGGATACAGCGAAAGGCCGTAACAGTCTTCCACAAATTTGGTTCCACTTGTCAAGGAAAACTGGGTCGTGTGTACCAGGCCTAATTTATCAGTAGTGCAGACATGGGAAATCACGGTGACTGTCATTTTGCTGGGTGTCATAATCAGAGGAAGAAAGAGAGGGCTCCGTTTATCAAATCTAATGAACATTAATTAATACGCCATAGACAGATATATTTCTGGATTTGAATACTTAACACGCCAGTCAAGAGCACACGCAAGTTATGACACTGTCAGTATTTCCAAAATAACCTGGGGGCATTGAAGCTTTTCTGTGATTCGCAACAAATCTTCCTAAGATAAAAAAAAAAAGCATTTCTGGGTTCTATACGAAATTTGGGTATTTTTTCCGCTTAAATAATTGCGAAAACGTTGAGGCTTCCATGTGTTTTGCTATATGCTGTCATTTAGTAACAAATTGTCTTTCACCCCTCACTCCCGCCTATACGGACACTGTGATTACGAGAAGGAAAGTCAGTAGAGCTTCAGCGCGTTTAGGCGGGGTCGTGGGTTCGAATCCAGATGACGACCAATTTATTATTTCTCTCTAAAAAATAATTTCATATGTTATACTTTATATGCAATATATGATATAGATAGACGAAACTGTATAATAGCATAATTTTTTTTTGTTATTTGTTTTAACCCTATATGGCCTGGGCATTTGAGCAAAGTGCAGGCGGGGAGAGCAGGGGGGGGGGGGGTAATTTCGGCTCCCTCTCTAAATGTTTTTCTTACCCCTTTATTTAGGAGGCTTCAAATTACAACCGATTTCGAAGACCGTCTACGATTCCCCCGTAATTGATCTTCCTTGTACTATTTTGACAAATTTCGTCTTCTAAAACGGGCTGTGTCGGCTATGTTTAATCGGTTTCCGGGCAAAGCTGAATGTTAAGCGGTAGTCGGTAACCTGCTTGACTGCATGAATCCTTCAGCAGGGTGGCAACCGATTAAATATAACCGACACAGCCTGTTTTAGGAGACGAAATTGGTCAGAATAGTACATGAAAGCTCAATTACGGGGGCACCGTAGACGGTCTTCGAAATTGGTTGCCACCCTTTTGAAAGATTCATGCAGTCAAGCACGTTACCGACAACCACTTAACATTAAGTTTTGCCCGGCAACCGATTAAACATAGCCGACACAGTCAGTTTTAAAAGACGAAATTTGTCAAAATAGTACATGAAATCTCATTTACGGAGGGATCGTAGACGGTCTTCGAAATCGGTTGCCACCCTGTCGAAGGTTTCATGCAGTCAAGCAGGTTACCGACTACCACTTAACATTCAGCTTTGCCCGGCAACCGATTAAACATAGCCCACACACCCCGTTTTAGAAGACGAAATCTGTCAAAATAGTACATGGAAGGTCAATTACGGGGGCATCGTAGACGGTCTTCGAAATCGGTTGCCACCCTTTTGAAGGATTCATGCAGTCAAGCACGTTACCGACTAAGTTTTGCCCGGCAACCGATTAAACATAGCCGACACAGTCAGTTTTGAAGAAGAAATTTGTCAAAATAGTCATGAAATCTCATTTACGGAGGCATCGTAGACGATCTCCGAAATCGGTTGCCACCCTGTCGAAGGATTCATGCAGTCAAGCAGGTTACCGACTACCACTTAACATTCAGCTTTGCCCGGCAACCGATTAAACATAGCCCACCCACCCCGTTTTAGAAGACGAAATGTGTCAAAATAGTTCATGGAAGGTCAATTACGGGGGCATCGTAGACGGTCTTCGAAATCGGTTGCCACCCTTTTGAAGGATTCATGCAGTCAAGCACGTTACCGACTACCACTTAACATTAAGTTTTGCCCGGCGACCGATTAAACATAGCCGACGCAGTCCGTTTTAAAAGACGAAATTTGTCAAAATAGTACATGAAATCTCATTTACGGGGGCATCGTAGACGGTCTTCGAAATCGGTTGCCACGCTGTCGAAGGATTCATGCAGTCAAGCAGGTTACCGAATACCACTTAACATTCAGCTTTGCCCGGCAACCGATTAAACATAGCCAACACACTCCGTTTTAGAAGACGAAATCTGTCAAAATAGTACATGGAAGGTCAATTACAGGGGCATCGTAGACGGTCTTCGAAATCGGTTGCCACCCTTTTGAAGGATTCATGCAGTCAAGCACGTTACCGACTACCACTTAACATTAAGTTTTGCCCGGCAACCGATTAAACATAGCCGACACAGTCCGTTTTAAAGACGAAATTTGTCAAAATAGTACATGAAATCTCATTTACGGGGGCATCGTAGACGGGGCTTCGAAATCGGTTGCCACCCTGTCGAAGGATTCATGCAGTCAAGCAGGTTACCGACTACCACTTAACATTCAGTTTTGGCCGGCAACGGATTAAACATAGCCCACACACCCCGTTTTAGAAGACGAAATGTGTCAAAATAGTACATGGAAGGTCAATTACGGGGGCATCGTAGACGGTCTTCGAAATCGGTTGCCACCCTTTTTAAGGATTCATGCAGTCAAGCACGTTACCGACTACCACTTAACATTAAGTTTTGCCCGGCAACCGATTAAACATAGCCGACACAGTCCGTTTTAAAAGACGAAATTTGTCAAAATAGTACATGAAATCTCATTTACGGGGTATCGTAGACGGACTTCGAAATCGATTGCCACCCTGTCGAAGGATTCATGCAGTCAAGCAGGTTACCGACTACCACTTAACATTCAGCTTTGCCCGGCAACCGATTAAACATAGCCCACACACCCCGTTTTAGAAGACAAAATCTGTCAAAATAGTACATGGAAGGTCAATTACGGGGGCATCGTAGACGGTCTTCGAAATCGGTTGCCACCCTTTTGAAGGATTCATGCAGTCAAGCACGTTATCGACTACCACTTAACATTAAGTTTTGCCCGGCAACCGATTAAACATAGCCGACACAGTCCGTTTTAAAAGACGAAATTTGTCAGAATAGTACATGAAATCTCATTTACGGAGGCATCGTAGACGGTCTTCGAAATCGGTTGCCACCCTGTCGAAGAATTCATGCAGTCAAGCAGGTTACCGACTACCACTTAGCATTAAGTTTTGCCCGGCAACCGATTAAACATAGCCGACACAGTCCGTTTTAAAAGACGAAATTTGTCAAAATAGTACATGAAATCTCATTTACGGAGGCATCGTTGACGGTCTTCGAAATCGGTTGCCACCCTGTCGAAGGATTCATGCAGTCAAGCAGGTTACCGACTACCACTTAACGTTCAGCTTTGCCCGGCAACCGATTAAACATAGCCCACCCACCCCGTTTTAGAAGACGAAATGTGTCAAAATAGTTCATGGAAGGTCAATTACGGGGGCATCGTAGACGGTCTTCGAAATCGGTTGCCACCCTTTTGAAGGATTCATGCAGTCAAGCACGTTACCGACTACCACTTAACATTAAGTTTTGCCCGGCAACCGATTAAACATAGCCGACACAGTCCGTTTTAAAAGACGAAATTTGTCAAACAGTACATGAAATCTCATTTACGGGGGCATCGTAGACGGTCTTCGAAATCGGTTGCCACCCTGTCGAAGAATTCAAGCAGTCAATCAGGTTACCGACTACCACTTAACATTCAGCTTTGCCCGGCAACCGATTAAACATAGCCCACCCACCCCGTTTTAGAAGACGAAATGTGTCAAAATAGTTCATGGAAGGTCAGTGCAGGGCATCGTGAGCCGGGGCTTCGAAATCGGTTGCCACCCTGTCGAAGGATTCATGCAGTCAAGCAGGTTACCGACTACGCCCAACATTCAAGTTTGGCCGGCAACGGATTAAACATAGCCCACACACCCCGTTTTAGAAGACGAAATGTGTCAAATAATTTACATGGAAGATTAATTACGGGGGCATCAATGAAGAAGCGGTCTTCGAATCGGTTGCCACCCTTTTGAAGGATTCATGCAGTCAAGCACGTTACCGACTACCACTTAACATTAAGTTTTGCCCGGCAACCGATTAAACATAGCCGACACAGTCCGTTTTAAAAGACGAAATTTGTCAAAATAGTACATGAAATCTCATTTACGGGGTATCGTAGACGGACTTCGAAATCGATTGCCACCCTGTCGAAGGATTCATGCAGTCAAGCAGGTTACCGACTACCACTTAACATTCAGCTTTGCCCGGCAACCGATTAAACATAGCCCACACACCCCGTTTTAGAAGACAAAATCTGTCAAAATAGTACATGGAAGGTCAATTACGGGGGCATCGTAGACGGTCTTCGAAATCGGTTGCCACCCTTTTGAAGGATTCATGCAGTCAAGCACGTTATCGACTACCACTTAACATTAAGTTTTGCCCGGCAACCGATTAAACATAGCCGACACAGTCCGTTTTAAAAGACGAAATTTGTCAGAATAGTACATGAAATCTCATTTACGGAGGCATCGTAGACGGTCTTCGAAATCGGTTGCCACCCTGTCGAAGAATTCATGCAGTCAAGCAGGTTACCGACTACCACTTAACATTAAGTTTTGCCCGGCAACCGATTAAACATAGCCGACACAGTCCGTTTTAAAAGACAAAATTTGTCAAAATAGTACATGAAATCTCATTTACGGGGTATCGTAGACGGACTTCGAAATCGATTGCCACCCTGTCGAAGGATTCATGCAGTCAAGCAGGTTACCGACTACCACTTAACGTTCAGCTTTGCCCGGCAACCGATTAAACATAGCCCACACACCCCGTTTTAGATGACGAAATCTGTCACATAGCCTGTCAAGCCCGTATTAACTATACGGTTAACTCCACAGTGGCGTGTATGCGCGGTCAGCCAGCAAGTGTTACCTGCCCGTTTGGATTAATGGTTGAGTCGAGCAGGATGAGACTACAGATATCAGTTAGTAAAAAGGGAAGAAGAATTATTACGCTGTCAGAAATAGGTGAATTTTCTTATTATGAAATTAGGGAGGGGCCAATTTGTGCGAAACAGTTTGTGCGAAACAGTTGAAAATCTGGAGTGCACCTCAAGTAAAAAGTTGTCGCTAAATGTCCCTGTACGGCCTAGTATGCTTAATGACGTCATTTACAACCTGCGGGCAAGAGCTGTTCACGTTGAGGGCGTAATCACGTTGAGGGCCTGGTACACACGAACCAGTTTTCCTTGACAAGTGAGACCAAATTTATTGAACTCTGTACTGATCATTGCATTTCTTCTAAGCTTGTATTAAAGACGATGACCGTACAAGAGCAGGATACAGCGAAAGGCCGTAACAGTCTTCCACAAATTTGGTTCCACTTGTCAAGGAAAACTGGGTCGTGTGTACCAGGCCTAATTTATCAGTAGTGCAGACATGGGAAATCACGGTGACTGTCATTTTGCTGGGTGTCATAATCAGAGGAAGAAAGAGAGGGCTCCGTTTATCAAATCTAATGAACATTAATTAATACGCCATAGACAGATATATTTCTGGATTTGAATACTTAACACGCCAGTCAAGAGCACACGCAAGTTATGACACTGTCAGTATTTCCAAAATAACCTGGGGGCATTGAAGCTTTTCTGTGATTCGCAACAAATCTTCCTAAGATAAAAAAAAAAAGCATTTCTGGGTTCTATACGAAATTTGGGTATTTTTTCCGCTTAAATAATTGCGAAAACGTTGAGGCTTCCATGTGTTTTGCTATATGCTGTCATTTAGTAACAAATTGTCTTTCACCCCTCGCTCCCGCCTATACGGACACTGTGATTACGAGAAGGAAAGTCAGTAGAGCTTCAGCGCGTTTAGGCGGGGTCGTGGGTTCGAATCCAGATGACGACCAATTTATTATTTCTCTCTAAAAAATAATTTCATATGTTATACTTTATATGCAATATATGATATAGATAGACGAAACTGTATAATAGCATAAATTTTTGTTATTTGTTTTAACCCTATATGGCCTGGGCATTTGAGCAAAGTGCAGGCGGGGAGAGCAGGGGGGGGGGGTAATTTCGGCTCCCTCTCTAAATGTTTTTCTTACCCCTTTATTTAGGAGGCTTCAAATTACAACCGATTTCGAAGACCGTCTACGATTCCCCCGTAATTGATCTTCCTTGTACTATTTTGACAAATTTCGTCTTCTAAAACGGGCTGTGTCGGCTATGTTTAATCGGTTTCCGGGCAAAGCTGAATGTTAAGCGGTAGTCGGTAACCTGCTTGACTGCATGAATCCTTCAGCAGGGTGGCAACCGATTAAATATAACCGACACAGCCTGTTTTAGGAGACGAAATTGGTCAGAATAGTACATGAAAGCTCAATTACGGGGGCACCGTAGACGGTCTTCGAAATTGGTTGCCACCCTTTTGAAAGATTCATGCAGTCAAGCACGTTACCGACAACCACTTAACATTAAGTTTTGCCCGGCAACCGATTAAACATAGCCGACACAGTCAGTTTTAAAAGACGAAATTTGTCAAAATAGTACATGAAATCTCATTTACGGAGGGATCGTAGACGGTCTTCGAAATCGGTTGCCACCCTGTCGAAGGTTTCATGCAGTCAAGCAGGTTACCGACTACCACTTAACATTCAGCTTTGCCCGGCAACCGATTAAACATAGCCCACACACCCCGTTTTAGAAGACGAAATCTGTCAAAATAGTACATGGAAGGTCAATTACGGGGGCATCGTAGACGGTCTTCGAAATCGGTTGCCACCCTTTTGAAGGATTCATGCAGTCAAGCACGTTACCGACTAAGTTTTGCCCGGCAACCGATTAAACATAGCCGACACATAGCCGACACAGTCAGTTTTGAAGAAGAAATTTGTCAAAATAGTCATGAAATCTCATTTACGGAGGCATCGTAGACGATCTCCGAAATCGGTTGCCACCCTGTCGAAGGATTCATGCAGTCAAGCAGGTTACCGACTACCACTTAACATTCAGCTTTGCCCGGCAACCGATTAAACATAGCCCACCCACCCCGTTTTAGAAGACGAAATGTGTCAAAATAGTTCATGGAAGGTCAATTACGGGGGCATCGTAGACGGTCTTCGAAATCGGTTGCCACCCTTTTGAAGGATTCATGCAGTCAAGCACGTTACCGACTACCACTTAACATTAAGTTTTGCCCGGCGACCGATTAAACATAGCCGACGCAGTCCGTTTTAAAAGACGAAATTTGTCAAAATAGTACATGAAATCTCATTTACGGGGGCATCGTAGACGGTCTTCGAAATCGGTTGCCACGCTGTCGAAGGATTCATGCAGTCAAGCAGGTTACCGAATACCACTTAACATTCAGCTTTGCCCGGCAACCGATTAAACATAGCCAACACACTCCGTTTTAGAAGACGAAATCTGTCAAAATAGTACATGGAAGGTCAATTACAGGGGCATCGTAGACGGTCTTCGAAATCGGTTGCCACCCTTTTGAAGGATTCATGCAGTCAAGCACGTTACCGACTACCACTTAACATTAAGTTTTGCCCGGCAACCGATTAAACATAGCCGACACAGTCCGTTTTAAAAGACGAAATTTGTCAAAATAGTACATGAAATCTCATTTACGGGGGCATCGTAGACGGGGCTTCGAAATCGGTTGCCACCCTGTCGAAGGATTCATGCAGTCAAGCAGGTTACCGACTACCACTTAACATTCAGTTTTGGCCGGCAACGGATTAAACATAGCCCACACACCCCGTTTTAGAAGACGAAATGTGTCAAAATAGTACATGGAAGGTCAATTACGGGGGCATCGTAGACGGTCTTCGAAATCGGTTGCCACCCTTTTTAAGGATTCATGCAGTCAAGCACGTTACCGACTACCACTTAACATTAAGTTTTGCCCGGCAACCGATTAAACATAGCCGACACAGTCCGTTTTAAAAGACGAAATTTGTCAAAATAGTACATGAAATCTCATTTACGGGGTATCGTAGACGGACTTCGAAATCGATTGCCACCCTGTCGAAGGATTCATGCAGTCAAGCAGGTTACCGACTACCACTTAACATTCAGCTTTGCCCGGCAACCGATTAAACATAGCCCACACACCCCGTTTTAGAAGACAAAATCTGTCAAAATAGTACATGGAAGGTCAATTACGGGGGCATCGTAGACGGTCTTCGAAATCGGTTGCCACCCTTTTGAAGGATTCATGCAGTCAAGCACGTTATCGACTACCACTTAACATTAAGTTTTGCCCGGCAACCGATTAAACATAGCCGACACAGTCTGTTTTAAAAGACGAAATTTGTCAGAATAGTACATGAAATCTCATTTACGGAGGCATCGTTGACGGTCTTCGAAATCGGTTGCCACCCTGTCGAAGGATTCATGCAGTCAAGCAGGTTACCGACTACCACTTAACGTTCAGCTTTGCCCGGCAACCGATTAAACATAGCCCACACACCCCGTTTTAGATGACGAAATCTGTCACATAGCCTGTCAAGCCCGTATTAACTATACGGTTAACTCCACAGTGGCGTGTATGCGCGGTCAGCCAGCAAGTGTTACCTGCCCGTTTGGATTAATGGTTGAGTCGAGCAGGATGAGACTACAGATATCAGTTAGTAAAAAGGGAAGAAGAATTATTACGCTGTCAGAAATAGGTGAATTTTCTTATTATGAAATTAGGGAGGGGCCAATTTGTGCGAAACAGTTTGTGCGAAACAGTTGAAAATCTGGAGTGCACCTCAAGTAAAAAGTTGTCGCTAAATGTCCCTGTACGGCCTAGTATGCTTAATGACGTCATTTACAACCTGCGGGCAAGAGCTGTTCACGTTGAGGGCGTAATCACGTTGAGGGCCTGGTACACACGAACCAGTTTTCCTTGACAAGTGAGACCAAATTTATTGAACTCTGTACTGATCATTGCATTTCTTCTAAGCTTGTATTAAAGACGATGACCGTACAAGAGCAGGATACAGCGAAAGGCCGTAACAGTCTTCCACAAATTTGGTTCCACTTGTCAAGGAAAACTGGGTCGTGTGTACCAGGCCTAATTTATCAGTAGTGCAGACATGGGAAATCACGGTGACTGTCATTTTGCTGGGTGTCATAATCAGAGGAAGAAAGAGAGGGCTCCGTTTATCAAATCTAATGAACATTAATTAATACGCCATAGACAGATATATTTCTGGATTTGAATACTTAACACGCCAGTCAAGAGCACACGCAAGTTATGACACTGTCAGTATTTCCAAAATAACCTGGGGGCATTGAAGCTTTTCTGTGATTGGCAACAAATCTTCCTAAGATAAAAAAAAAAAAAGCATTTCTGGGTTCTATACGAAATTTGGGTATTTTTTCCGCTTAAATAATTGCGAAAACGTTGAGGCTTCCATGTGTTTTGCTATATGCTGTCATTTAGTAACAAATTGTCTTTCACCCCTCACTGCCGCCTATACGGACACTGTGATTACGAGAAGGAAAGTCAGTAGAGCTTCAGCGCGTTTAGGCGGGGTCGTGGGTTCGAATCCAGATGACGACCAATTTATTATTTCTCTCTAAAAAATAATTTCATATGTTATACTTTATATGCAATATATGATATAGATAGACGAAACTGTATAATATACACTCAAAATAATAATCCGTTAAAATTTAACGTATTACTATCCGTTAGGTAGTTTTAACGGATTAATCCGTTGTATAAACGGAAATAGTACGTTATAGTAAGGGAATCTTCCGTTGTTGTATTGCACTGACGGACTCATCCGTTACATCAACGGAATATTCCGTTGCTGTATTCTCATGACGGAATAATCCGTTACAACAACGTATTATCCGTTCGGTAGTTTCAACGGATTAATCCATCCTATTAACGGAAATAATTCGTTAATGTAGGTGAATATTCCTTTGTTGTATTGCCCTGACGGAATAATCCGTTGCTGTTTCCGTGAACCCACCTTAGGCAGTGTTTATGACTTCATTCGTTAGCTGCTTGTCCTAAAGTATGTGAAAATACGCATAAAAGCGTTCAAATACGTGATTTCATCGTTGAGCTTTAGTTTTGAAATAGTTTTGTGAAGTCGTATAAACATCGACGACGGATTCTTTTGTGTGCAGTGTAATACAATCCGCGCAGTAATACAACACATGTCTCGTCTGACGTCACACATTTGCGCGCGCGCGAAACGCCAAACGGTCACTTCTGCAAGGGTGCACTCCGGAGATTCTTTTATTCGGCATGGAATAGACTATGGGTCCGTTTTTCGGCCACCAGTTGTCGCAAAACCTTCAACCCAAATCACTTATATGTATATATTTTCTGAAAGAGCATGATGAAACTATTATTTTAAGATATAACACTGCTATGTTATAGAAAAATTTAACTCGAACATTCTCCTCCATGCTTGCTTCATTTTTCCTAGAAAACCCCTTAAAAATGTCGAAAAATGGTCAAATTCGGCTCAATTTCCAGAAAAATCTGTAAGAGCGATTTCAATTAAACTTCTTACTCACGTTCCCTGGTCCGGTCTCAACTTAAAAAGGCAAAAAAAAGGGGGTGAAAACCTAACCGTTTTTTGTCAGATTTTCTTCCCGTAAATGAGTCCCGATTTTTAGGCACACCCAAGGGGCATAACTGAGGCAGGACAAACTTTACTCCATGATCCCGATCAGCGTGTAGACGAAGCCAGCACTCGATTTGTACGTACTCGTTTGCAGCGTTGATAATGCTGAACAGGATGGCATTATAGATATAAGCTATTAAGAAGACAAGAAGAATTATGATGTAGCAGAACAAGGGCAGTCTATCGTATTATGAAATTAGAGAGGGGCCATTACTACGAAACTGCGGAGGCCACCTTAAGGGGCAGGATGTTTTTTACGAAATTAATTATTCACATGTATCGTAATCTCAGAGTGTTTGCGAGTATGGCGGTATACAACACTTGCCAGTTATACATATTATTTTGGGAAATCCGACCGATAACTTTCCCCTACCCCATCTTTGTTTTGATCAATTTTGCCAATTCTAGCAGGATTTTCGAGAACAAAACTCAAAATTAACCTATTTCTTCTTAATAATGGTCATCCATTCGGCAATATGAAGGCCGTGGTTACTTTTCCGCTTTCCAATGATAGCAGAAACGCGGAAAATGCAAATAAGCGATGTAACCAAGTCAAATTATTGGTAATTTTGCCTTCAATTTTCTCTTAGAAACATGGGAAATACTTCAGAAACTTGAGAAATAATTTGTAAACCATAATAATATAAATCCATTCCATCCTTTATGGACTGTAAATGGGTTCTCTTGTAAAGAAAATTTACACTGGCAAATTTATATCATTCTGATAGGACCTCGTTCTGCCATAATATCCACCGAAATCTCAGTCCAGGGGAGATAACTCCTGTATGGAATACAGTATGCAGTAACCTCAATTGTATACTAATGGACACACTGTGGATTATTTTAATCGAACTCCTGGTCTTCTTTCCACCTGCTTTCGAAAATAGAGCTTCAGGTATAACTAGGCAGTCAAAATTAAACAATCTGGCGTAATGATACATCTCCGCTCCGTAACGGAGTCTACATTAAGATAATGCATAGACTCCACTATTATGCCTTATGGGTGCACTCCGGAGATTCTTTTATTCGGCATGGAATAGACTATGGGTCCGTTTTTCGGCCACCAGTTGTCGCAAAACCTTCAACCCAAATCACTTATATGTATATATTTTCTGAAAGAGCATGATGAAACTATTATTATTTTAAGATATAAATAATGCTATGTTATAGAAAAAATTCTAATCCCTGAACATTCTTCTCCATGCTTGCTTCATTTTTCCTAGAAAACCCCTTAAAAATGTCGAAAATGGTCAAATTCGCCTGCTAATTTCCAGAAAAAAATCTGTAAGAGCGATTTTAATTAAACTTCTTACACACGTTCCCTGGTCCGGTCTCAACTTAAAAAGGCAAACAAAAGTGGGTGTCAACCTAACCGTTTTTTGTCCGATTTTCTTCCCGTAAATGAGTCCCGATTTTTAGGCACACCCAAGGGGCATAACTGAGGCAGGACAAACTTTACTCCATGATCCCAATCAGCGTGTAGACGAAGCCAGCACTCGATTTGTACGTACTCGTTTGCAGCGTTGATAATGCTGAATAGGATGGCATTATAGATAAGCTATTAAGAAGACAAGAAGAAATTATGTGATGTAGCAGAACAAGGGCAGTCTATCGTATTATGAAATTAGAGAGGGGCCATTACTACGAAACTGCGGAGGGCCACCTTAAGGGGCAGGATGTTTTTTACGAAATTAATTATTCACATGTATCGTAATCTCAGAGTGTTTATGAGTATGGCGGTATACAACACTTGCCAGTTATACATATTATTTTTGGAAATCCGACCGATAACTTTCCCCCTACCCCATCTTTGTTTTGATCAATTTTGCCAATTCTAGCAGGATTTTCGAGAACAAAACTCAAAATTAACCTATTTCTTCTTAATAATGTTCATCCATTTGGCAATATGAAGGCCGTGGTTACTTTTCCGCTTTCCAATGATAGCAGAAACGCGGGAAAATGCAAATAAGCGATGTAACCAAGTCAAATTATTGGTAATTTTGCACTTAATTTTCTCTTAGAAACATGGGAAATACTTCAGAAACATGAGAAATAATTTGTAAAACCATAATAATATACATCCATTCCATCCTTTATGGACTGTAAATGGGTTCTCTTGTAAAGAAAATTTACACTGGCAAATTTATATCATTCTGATAGGACCTCGTTCTGCCATAATATCCACCGAAATCTCAGTCCAGGGGGAGATAACTCCCGTATGGAATACAGTATGCAGTAACCTCAATTGTATACTAATGGACACACTGTGGATTATTTTAATCGAACTCCTGGTCTTCTTTCCACCTGCTTCCGAAAATAGCGCTTCAGGTATAACTAGGCAGTCAAAATTAAACAATCTGGCGTAATGATACATCTCCGCTCCGTAACGGAGTCTACATTAAGATAATGCATAGACTCCACTATTATGCCTTTTAAGGGTGCACTCCGGAGATTCTTTTATTCGGCATGGAATAGACTATGGGTCCGTTTTTGGGCCACCAGTTGTCGCAAAACCTTCAACCCAAATCACTTATATGTATATATTTTCTGAAAGAGCATGATGAAACTATTATTTTAAGATATAACACTGCTATGTTATAGAAAAATTTAACTCGAACATTCTTCTCCATGCTTGCTTCATTTTCCCTAGAAAGCCCCTTAAAATGCTCTGAAAAATGGTCAAATTCGGCTCACTTCCAGAAAATCTGTAAGAGCGATTTCAATTAAACTTCTTACTCACGTTCCTGTCCGGGTCTCAACTTAAAAGTTGCAAAAAAAAAGGGGGTGAAAACTCTAACTGTTTTTTGTCAGATTTTCTTCCTGCAAATGAGTCCCGATTTTTAGGCACACCCAAGGGCATAACTGGTGAGGATGTAAATCTCTTACTCCATGATCCCGATCAGTGTAGACGAAGCCAGCACTCGATTTGTACGTACTCGTTTGCAGCGCTGATAATGCTGAATAGGTTGGCATTATAGATATAAGCTATTAAGAAGACAAGAAGAATTATGATGTAGCAGAACAAGGGCAGTCTATCGTATTATGAAATTAGAGAGGGGCCATTACTACGAAATTGTGGAGGACCACCTTAAGGGGCAGGATGTTTTTTACGAAATTAATTATTCACATGTATCGTAATCTCAGAGTGTTTGCGAGTATGGCGGTATGCAACACTTGCCAGTTATACATATCATTTTGGGAAATCCGACCGATAACTTTTCCCCTACCCCATCTTTGTTTTGATCAATTTTGCCAATTCTAGCAGGATTTTCGAGAACAAAACTCAAAATTAATCTATTTCTTCTTAATAATGGTCATCCATTCGGCAATATGAAGGCCGTGGTTACTTTTCCGCTTTCCAATGATAGCAGAAACGCGAAAAAATGCAAATAAGCGATGTAACCAAGTCAAATTATTGGTAATTTTGCACTCAATTTTCTCTTAGAAACATGGGAAATACTTCAGAAACATGAGAAATAATTTGTAAAACCATAATAATATACATCCATTCCATCCTTTATGGACTGTAAATGGGTTCTCTTGTAAAGAAAATTTACACTGGCAAATTTATATCATTCTGATAGGACCTCGTTCTGCCATAATATCCACCGAAATCTCAGTCCAGGGGAGATAACTCCTGTATGGAATACAGTATGCAGTAATCTCAATTGTATACTAATGGACACACTGTGGATTATTTTAATCGAACTCCTGGTCTTCTTTCCACCTGCTTCCGAAAATAGAGCTTCAGGTATAACTAGGCAGTCAAAAATAAACAATCTGGCGTAATGATACATCTCCGCTCCGTAACGGAGTCTACATTAAGATAATGCATAGACTCCACTATTATGCCTTAAGGGTGCACTCCGGAGATTCTTTTATTCGGCATGGAATAGACTATGGGTCCGTTTTTCGGCCACCAGTTGTCGCAAACCCTTCAACCCAAATCACTTATATGTATATATTTTCTGAAAGAGCATGATGAAACTATTATTTTAAGATATAACACTGTTATGTTATAGAAAAATTAAACTCGAACATTCTCCTCAATGCTTGCTTCATTTTTCCTAGAAAACCCCTTAAAATTGTCGAAAATGGTCAAATTCGGCTCAATTTCCAGAAAAATCTGTAAGAGCGATTTCAATTAAACTTCTTACCCACGTTCCCTGGTCCGGTCTCAACTTAAAAAGGCAAACAAAAGTGGGTGTCAACCTGCCCGTTTTTTGTCAGATTTTCTTCCCGTAAATGAGTCCCGATTTTTAGGCACACCTAAGGGGCATAACTGAGGCAGGACAAACTTTACCCATGATCCTGATCAGCGTAGACGAAGCCAGCACCTCGATTTGTACGTACTGTTTGCAGCGTTGATAATGCTGAACAGGATGGCATTATAGGACATAAGCTATTAAGAAGACAAGAAGAATTATGATGTAGCAGAACAAGGGCAGTCTATCGTAATATGAAATTAGAGAGGGCCATTACTACGAAACTGCGGAGGGCCACCTTAAGGGGTGGATGTTTTTTTACGAAATTAATTATTCACATGTATCGTAATCTCAGAGTGTTTGCGAGTATGGCGGTATACAACACTTGCCAGTTATACATATTATTTTGGGAAATCCGACCGATAACTTTCCCCCTACCCCATCTTTGTTTTGATCAATTTGCCAATTCTAGCAGGATTTTCGAGAACAAAACTCAAAATTAACCTATTTCTTCTTAATAATGGTCATCCATTCGGCAATATGAAGGCCGTGGTTACTTTTCCGCTTTCCAGTGATAGCAGAAACGCGGGAAAATGCAAATAAGCGATGTAACCGAGTCAAATTATTGGTAATTTTGCACTCAATTTTCTCTTAGAAACATGGGAAATACTTCAGAAACATGAGAAATAATTTGTAAAACCATAATAATATACATCCATTCCATCCTTTATGGACTGAAAATGGGTTCTCTTGTAAAGAAAATTTACACTGGCAAATTTATATCATTCTGATAGGACCTCGTTCTGCCATAATATCCACCGAAATCTCAGTCCAGGGGGAGATAACTCCTGTATGGAATACAGTAGGCAGTAACCTCAATTGTATACTAATGGACACACTGTGGATTATTTTAATCGAACTCCTGGTCTTCTTTCCACCTGCTTCCGAAAATAGAGCTTCAGGTATAACTAGGGAGTCAAAATTAAACAATCTGGCGTAATGATACATCTCCGCTCCGTAACGGAGTCTACATTAAGATAATGCATAGACTCCACTATTATGCCTTAAGGGTGCACTCCGGAGATTCTTTTATTCGGCATGGAATAGACTATGGGTCCGTTTTTCGGCCACCAGCTGTCGCAAAACCTTCAACCCAAATCACTTATATGTATATATTTTCTGAAAGAGCATGATGAAACTATTATTTTAAGATATAACACTGCTATGTTATAGAAAAATTTAACTCGAACATTCTTCTCCATGCTTGCTTCATTTTTCCTAGAAAGCCCCTTAAAAATGTCGAAAAATGGTCAAATTCGGCTCAATTTCCAGAAAAAATCTGTAAGAGCGATTTTAATTAAACTTCTTACACACGTTCCCTGGTTCGGTCTCAACTTAAAAAGGCAAACAAAAGTGGGTGTCAACCTAACCGTTTTTTGTCAGATTTTCTTCCCGTAAATGAGTCCCGATTTTTAGGCACACCCAAGGGGCATAACTGAGGCAGGACAAACTTTACTCCATGATCCCGATCAGCGGGTAGACGAAGCCAGCACTCGATTTGTACGTACTCGTTTGCAGCGTTGATAATGCTGAACAGGATGGCATTATAGATATAAGCTATTAAGAAGACAAGAAGAATTATGATGTAGCAGAACAAGTGCAGTCTATCGTATTATGAAATTAGAGAGGGGCCATTACTACGAAACTGTGAGGGCCACCTTAAGGGGCAGGATGTTTTTTACGAAATTAAATTATTCACATGTATCGTAATCTCAGAGTGTTTGCGAGTATGGCGGTATACAACACTTGCCAGTTATACATACATTTTGGGAAATCCGACCGGATAACTTTCCCTACCCCATCTTTGTTTTGACTAATTTTACAATTCTAGCAGGATTTTCGAGAACAAACTCAAAAATTAACCTATTTCTTCTTAATAATGGTCATCCATTCGGCAATATGAAGGCCGTGGTTACTTTTCCGCTTTCCAATGATAGCAGAAACGCGGGAAAATGCAAATAAGCGATGTAACCAAGTCAAATTATTGGCAATTTTGCACTCAATTTTCTCTTAGAAACATGGGAAATACTTCAGAAACATGAGAAATAATTTGTAAAACCATAATAATATACATCCATTCCATCCTTTATGGACTGTAAATGGGTTCTCTTGTAAAGAAAATTTACACTGGCAAATTTATATCATTCTGATAGGACCTCGTTCTGCCATAATATCCACCGAAATCTCAGTCCAGGGGGAGATAACTCCTGTATGGAATACAGCATGCAGTAACCTCAATTGTATACTAATGGACACACTGTGGATTATTTTAATCGAACTCCTGGTCTTCTTTCCACCTGCTTCCGAAAATAGAGCTTCAGGTATAACTAGGCAGCCAAAATTAAACAATCTGGCGTAATGATACATCTCCGCTCCGTAACGGAGTCTACATTAAGATAATGCATAGACTCCACTATTATGCCTTAAGGGTGCACTCCGGAGATTCTTTTATTCGGCATGGAATAGACTATGGGTCCGTTTTTCAGCCACCAGTTGTCGCAAAACCTTCAACCCAAATCACTTATATGTATATATTTTCTGAAAGAGCATGATGAAACTATTATTTTAAGATATACCACTGCTATGTTATAGAAAATTTAACTCGAACATTCTCCTCCATGCTTGCTTCATTTTTCCTAGAAAACCCCTTAAAAATGTCGAAAAATGGTCAAATTCGGCTCAATTTCCAGAAAAATCTGTACGAGCGATTTCAATTAAACTTCTTACTCACGTTCCCTGGTCCGGTCTCAACTTAAAAAGGCAAAAAGGGGGTGTTAACCTAACCGTTTTTTGTCAGATTTTCTTCCCGTAAATGAGTCCCGATTTTTAGGCACACCCAAGGGGCATAACTGAGGCAGGACAAACTTTACTCCATGATCCCGATCAGCGTGTGGACGAAGCCAGCACTCGATTTGTACGTACTCGTTTGCAGCGTTGATAATGCTGAATAGGATGGCATTATAGATATAAGCTATTAAGAAGACAGGAAGAATTATGATGTAGCAGAACAAGGGCAGTCTATCGTATTATGAAATTAGAGAGGGGCCATTACTACGAAACTGCGGGGGGCCACCTTAAGGGGCAGGATGTTTTTTACGAAATTAATTATTCACATGTATCGTAATCTCAGAGTGTTTGTGAGTATGGCGGTATACAACACTTGCCAGTTATACATATTATTTTGGGAAATCCGACCGATAACCCTACCCCATCTTTGTTTTGATCAATTTTGCCAATTCTAGCAGGATTGAGAACAAAAACTCAAAATTAACCTATTTCTTCTTAATAATGGTCATCCATTCGGCAATATGAAGGCCGTGGTTACTTTTCCGCTTTCCAATGATAGCAGAAACGCGGGAAAATGCAATAAGCGATGTAACCAAGTCAAATTATTGGTAATTTTGCACTCAATTTTCGCTTAGAAACATGGGAAATACTTCAGAAACTTGAGAAATAATTTGTAAAACCATAATAATATACATCCATTCCATCCTTTATGGACTGTAAATGGGTTTTTTTGTAAAGAAAATTTACACTGACAAATTTATATCATTCTGATAAGACCTCGTTCTGCCATAATATCCACCGAAATCTCAGTCCAGGGGGAGATAACTCCTGTATGGAATACAGTATGCAGTAACCTCAATTGTATACTAATGGACACACCGTGGATTATTTTAATCGAACTCCTGGTCTTCTTTCCACCTGCTTCCGAAAATAGCGCTTCAGGTATAACTAGGCAGTCAAAATTAAACAATCTGGCGTAATGATACATCTCCGTTCCGTAACGGAGTCTACATTAAGATAATGCATAGACTCCACTATTATGCCTTAAAGGGTGCACTCCGGAGATTCTTTTATTCGGCATGGAATAGACTACGGGTCCGTTTTTCGGCCACCAGTTGTCGCAAAACCTTCAACCCAAATCACTTATATGTATATATTTTCTGAAAGAGCATGATGAAACTATTATTTTAAGATATAACACTGTTATGTTATAGAAAAATTTAACTCGAACATTCTCCTCCATGCTTGCTTCATTTTTCCTAGAAAACCCCTTAAAAATGTCGAAAAATGGTCAAATTCGGCTGAATTTCCAGAAAAATCTATAAGAGCGATTTCAATTAAACTTCTTACTCACGTTCCCTGGTCCGGTCTCAACTTAAAAAGGCAAAAAAAAGGGGGTGTTAACCTAACCGTTTTTTGTCAGATTTTCTTCCCGTAAATGAGTCCCGATTTTTAGGCACACACAAGGGGCATAACTGAGGCAGGACAAACTTTACTCCATGATCCCGATCAGCGTGTAGACGAAGCCAGCCCTCGATTTGTACGTCCTTGTTTGCAGCGTTGATAATGCTGAATAGGATGGCATTATAGATATAAGCTATTAAGAAGACAAGAAGAATTATGATGTAGCAGAACAAGGGCAGTCTATCGTATTATGAAATTAGAGAGGGGCCATTACTACGAAACTGCGGAGGGGCACCTTAAGGAGCAGGATGTTTTTTACGAAATTAATTATTCACACGTATCGTAATCTCAGAATGTTTGCAAGTATGGCGGTATACAACACTTGCCAGTCATACATATTATTTTGGGAAATCCGACCGATAACTTCCCTACCCCATCTTTGTTTTGATCACTTTTGCCAATTCTAGCAGGATTTTCGAGAACAAAACTCAAAATTAACCTACTTCTTCTTAATAATGGGCATCCATTCGGCAATATGAAGGCCGTGGTTGCTTTTCCGCTTTCCAATGATAGCAGAAACGTGGGAAAATGCAAATAAGAGATGTAACCAAGTCAAATTATTGGTAATTTTGCACTCAATTTTCTCTTAGAAACATGGGAAATACTTCAGAAACATGAGAAATAATTTGTAAAACCATAATAATATACATCCATTCCATCCTTTATGGACTGTAAATGGGTTCTCTTGTAAAGAAAATTTACACTGGCAAATTTATATCATTCTGATAGGACCTCGTTCTGCCATAATATCCACCGAAATCTCAGTCCAGGGGAGATAACTCCTGTATGGAATACAGTATGCAGTAACCTCAATTGTATACTAACGGACACACTGTGGATTATTTTAATCGAACTCCTGGTCTTCTTTCCACCTGCTTCCGAAAATAGAGCTTCAGGTATAACTAGGCAGTCAAAATTAAACAATCTGGCGTAATGATACATCTCCGCTCCGTAACGGAGTCTACATTAAGATAATGCACAGACTCCACTATTATGCCTTAAGGGTGCACTCCGGAGATTCTTTTATTCGGCATGGAATAGACTATGGGTCCGTTTTTCGGCCACCAGTTGTCGCAAAACCTTCAACCCAAATCACTTATATGTATATATTTTCTGAAAGAGTATGATGAAACTATTATTTTAAGATATAACACTGCTATGTTATAGAAAAATTTAACTCGAACATTCTCCTCCATGCTTGCTTCATTTTTCCTAGAAACCCCCTTAAAAATGTCGAAAAATGGTCAAATGCGGCTCAATTTCCAGAAAA
>JAVTVY010053272.1:0-25295 GCA_036873755.1 Hanleya hanleyi | reverse complement strand
CTGACAGGCAGTTACTGTATTAGTCAGACTATGTTCGTTAGCCAGTCACTCAACTACTGAGAGACTGAGTGTCTTGCAGTTATTGCCTAAGTCAAACTATTCTTGATGGGATATCTGATATAGCCAGTCCCTCTAGTTACTTGAGTCTGGCAGTTATTCCTTGATCAGCCTGATTATAGCCAGTCTTTCAATTTAATAGGGACTGATAGGTTTTCAAACTAAGCAAGCTCTCATCGAGTGCTGACAGTCTAAAAGTTATTGTCGCTATAGTCAGTTAGTCAAAACTTGATAGACTGTCTGATATAGTCAGTTAGTCAAAACTTTATAGACTGTCTGATATAGTCAGTCCCTCAATGTAGGAGAGTCTGGCAATTATTTCATTAGTCGGTCTGTTTCTTGACGGGCTGTATAGTGTAGCTGGGCTCTCAGTTTAAGAGGGGCTGACATTATAAAATTGAGTGAGCCCTTAATTTATGAGGGGAAGGGGAGGTTGGGGGAAAAGGTAGATTCCATAGTGAGTTGGACTGGTACTTAAAGTGGGCCAGTTCGCTCCAGCCCCTTTGGGTCTTCTTTGGGAAATTAGAGGTCTGTTGAAAAATCGACCTGAGGGTTGGGGAGATCAGCTTCCATGTTCTGGGTTGGGTATTTTATTGTCGGACTAATTTTACGTAGATTGTTCTTAGGTTATGTCCGGTTTTTAGCCCAGTTCAAAGTAGAGAAAGCTTTAGGTACAGTTCCGTACTTTTATGGCATGTTTTTTTATCATTGGGAATACTTTGCTGGAGTTTTAGACTCTGTCAGTCGCTGGTATGCCCTTCCCCAAAAAGAAAAGGGGGAAGAGTGTAGTAAGAATAGGTTTTCTCACTTGCCAGAATTAGACCATTAACGAATAGTGTCAGATTGTTGCAGGGGAGTGCTTTATTATAGAGTTATCTCCCCTTGGTAGAGGGCGCTGATTGTCCATTAGCCAATCAGAGTAACTCGCGGGCTTGGTAAAGGAGCCAGAGGAGGACATGACTTCAGACTGACAAGACCTGCTGACTGCCTCTCTCAGGGTTTTAACCGGCAGGTAAGGCTGTCTTCTATACTGGCTAATATCTAGGTAGCTGAAGTTACGACAATACAGTAGTTGGTGTTGATTTGTGATGGCAAGTTATATGTAGAAGGATCGAAACTGTTAAGAAGAGTTAACCTCGTTTCCACAGCCGCGCACAGCTCTTCCTACAGCAATAGGATATATAGTGGCTATATTTAGGAAAGCATGAAGTCCCCTAGGAACAAGGTTTGCCATAAACCAGTTCTGTTTCTGTTTTCCGCCTTCTTTTAAGCCAAAAGGTGAACGAATAGCAGACGACCCGTTTGCAGTGATTCACGTGAATTAAATCTTCATTTTCTATCGAACATTTGTCTACAGGATTATCTGTCAATTCAGCCAGCTGTCAATATGTTCTTAACCAGAGATCAAGAGCTTGGTAATTGGTGTCAATCCGGCACTTTGGATCTCTGTGGCGTTTTCTGACTCAGAATGATCGTCGGATAAGTTGACTCTTGTAGCGAATCCATGCGTGCATACTTCCAACTTTCATATGTCTGGCTAATATAATTTTGCTTTATGGATGTACATGTAACTCAGAAACTCTAGCTGTGATAGGTGAATATAGGGTAAGGGGGCGTAGCATTCCCATCACATTCAGCAACAACAATAAAAACAAGCGCTGGATGAGCGCAAAGACCTCCGTCGAGGCAACAGGGTCCGTAGCGTAATACATCACTGAATAACATACGGCCGGATGCCAAGCTCAATTTTGCATTTGTTGGACGTTAGCTTCATCAATGGTAATTAATCTGGGATTGAGGGTTCCTCACTAGCATGTCCAGACAGGGATGTGAAAGTCACATTCCCAGCAAATAATTTTTGCTTGATTTGACGTGCTTGAAATATTGGGGTATGGAATAGAGTATATTGATGGAGAACCTGGAAAAGTGCTGGAGACATTAGGCCCCATCCCACCCACACCTCCCCATGAGAGGATCCCCTCACCCAAATCAACACGTTAGCGACAGAAATGAGCCCCTGTGTGCCTAGTTGTACCAACTTGCTTGTGATTTTGTGCTATAGGTCCAACACAGCAACACTTCATATTTTGTATGTGTACAGTATAGCATCATCATTGATGAGAGAATGCTCTTCAAAACACACCTGATTTTACCGACACTTCGTTCTGATCTGTCTCAACATCATATGATGAGGATTCAATGCGCTCGGTATAATTTTTTATACTGGTGTTACAGGTCACCTTCGCCTTCACCTTACTGTATCAATGACCATGGACTTGTACATGTATCACATTCACATTGAATGGTGATGGCTGATGAGAATATTGCCCCTATGGAACAAATGACTGGATTCCACGCAGCAAATATTTATTGTGTAACAGTGAGAAGAAAATTAATTGTATAAACATTCCAAGCCTCATTGAACACAAGCCGCACCATACTTGATATGAATATAACGCGCGTACATTAGCTCGCTTGGACGTCGCTTAGTTAAATATGGACAGACTCGCAAAAATCTCAAAATTTTCAAAAGCCACAAAAATGCCCTCAGCTTGTACAGAGTAAGTAAAAATACTTATGTACAACTTGATGTTTAGAAATGACTGTGTTGAGCGGTTCTATTCCCAACTTCTCTTTTATTCTATGTCATAGAGGACAGGGTTTGGTAGATAATTAAAAACTGTATTAACTCGGCTTCACATTTTAGAGAATGACTTTAATTGAGCCAAAGATGAAAGAGAAATACACTTATAAAAAAATCTATTTAAAAAAATATATGTTTATATTAATTTCCATAATTTATTGAAAAAAACTATACGTAGACTTCGACCACCCAATATCACACAGGCCAGGCAACTGTGAGAACAAGTGAAAGATACCCATCGAGTTGAGCGGATTTGCAGATAAACAACAACAAAAAATTGCACTTTGTGCCTCACGAGGCCCTTCTCCATAGAGTGCATGCCAGTTATTTTTCTAGACTACAACAACAACAGTTTTTGCCTGTATCACAGTCCGAGCTTCCGATTACCCTTCAACCTTACCCAGACGACGGATAATTTTTGACAGATTGTCCGGCTAGGTTGTTGATCGGATTCACAGATCATGAATTCCACCGTGACGGAATCACCGTTGGGAAGACTTTTTCTTTATTCAAAGTCATGTACTCGGAAGTTCCGTGGTCATACCCATGTAGTTTCAAGTTTAGTTTGCTATTCTATATGACATCTGTTTACGGATCCATGAAAAATCTACAGATGATCCAGCATTTTCAGTAAATCATGCTTCGAAATGTTCGTGACGGAATCACCTGAAACGGACATGACTCTTGACTAGTGTTGCTTGTCTATTTTTTTGCTGCTCTGTTTCAATCTGACTATTCTTATATGACATCTCTTACTAACATACAGTACCCAAGGATGATAAGATTTTTTTCATCGTGAGAAAAACGCGACTGGATCATCCCAGGGGTTAAATCTAGTCCGTGACGGAATCGACAAAAAATCGTGATGGAATCACGAGTGCGCTTTTTAAATCTTATCGGTAAAAGTGCTTTATTAATTACACATTTTCTTCAAAAAAATATTCCTAGAGTGAATTTATCTCTTCTACTTAGAAAATTAAAACTCTGACCTCTTATTTTTACTAAGGTATACAGCTCCCGCCACATGCATATCTTTTCTGCAGATGTTTCAAAATAGTATAGTTTTCAGTAAAGTGCAATTTTTCTTCTTTGACAATTTAGAATTTCCCGAGTTCTTCATGTTAAAAAATTGCGGGAAAAATATTTCGCTATTAAAACACATCTTCTCTATTATTGGCTTGTTCCCGGGGATCATAGGAAGCGAATAGAACAAACAGCATGCTAATATAGGGTCTACGACAGAATGTGGAGTGAATTTTATGCGAAAAAGGGCTGTTTAGCAATGTCCGCTTTTCCGTGGAATTCATGAGCGCACGATTGAAGTATCATGGGAAGATATATATTTCCAGTCGCTATCTCTCCCCCCCCCCATCTTCAAACAAAAGGAAAAGAAAAAGCCGAGAGAGCGCCTCGTGAGGCAGAGTTATTTTTCCAGACTACAACAACAACAGTTTTTGCCTGTATCACAGTTCGAGCTTCCGATGACCCTTCAACCTTACCCAGACGACGGATAATTTTTGACAGATTATCCGGCTAGGTTGTTGATCGGATTCACAGATAACGATTGAAGCATGGGAAGATATATTTTTTCAGTCGCTATCTCCCCAACCCTCACCCCCCAACTAAAAAAAAAGAAAAGAAAAAGCCGAGAGAGTTCTTCGGAGTTTTACGTTTTTGACCTCTGACTTTGAATTTGACTTCTCACTTCCGACTCGCATCCTGGTGAATGACACTCGTCCTTTATCTTTTTGCCGATTCAGAGATTCTCGAGGAAGTTTCCAATTATACTATCTGGAATGCGAGTTTTTCTTTCGTGAAAATTTACTTTTTATGAAAGCGCAGGTTTGTCTTCGTCGCATACCGGCCATCTGTACCAGCGCGAAGCTATAAGTACACGCGCGAATTTAGTACCCTCGAATAAAGAGACCCGGTGGAAGCGCTGCAAAGGATACACACCTTTTGTGACGTAAGCATTCATTTGTGTCCAAAGAAAAGATTCAAGATTTCGTCGGGAACCATGACGATCCCTATTGGAAATACTATGAGTCGTGGGTTCCCCATATGACAATTATTTGGCGGGAGATTTCACGTTGCGCTCCTAGACCTCCGTCTGATCGACGGAGGTAAAAATAGGCTTAGCCGATATTTTCGGGCTAGATGTATGTGATGAATCTGATACGGTTTCATGGAGCTCACGACGTTTCGTCTACTTTTCGATTGCTTGGAACCCAGTTTATGCTGCATAAACTTCAGTGGAGTTATTAATGCAGGGGTCCCAGTCCTCCTATATTTCCTATTTTTTCCTATTTTTTTATAGGATCCTATAAATCTCCTATTTTTTGGAAAAAAATCCTATATTTCCTATTTTTCCCCCCATATTGCTACAAAAAATACATGTCACATATTTACGCGCACTGTTGGTAACAGATATTTCCCAGACGGGTGATTTTCGCATTCTTCATTCATCTACCATCTTGTATGCTGGCAGTCTTCGAAGGTGGATGATGTCAATGTTCTGATGACTGGAAATGGCAAGTATATTTGCTTTATACTATTGGCTACTTGATATTTCAAAGAACTTATAACTTGAAACTCAAATTGTTGGATAAATATACGATTCATCATAGTTGAACATTCAGGTAAAGTGTCCTGTTCAGAAGAACTTACTTATAATACATGCAGGAAAAGGTTCAACTTTGCTCGAAACTTCAATATGAATTGACTAAATATTAACAATTATTGTATAATATTTTGTGTTGCATGCTATGCTTTCTTTCACTGAGTTCAGTTCAAATTTATTATTAATTCATTGACAGTCACATTTTGTTAGTTCTTTTAACTAATGACCACTGTTATTTTGTTATTGCATTATTATTCATTTCACTGAATCAAAAACACAACTGGGGAAGGAGGCGGGGATGAAGGGAGTGAGTGGGGTACCGGTGGGGGATGGAGATTGTGGATAGGCAGGCCTTATATTTGCAGATCTGAAGCAGTCTGTGCCTTCATCCATTGAATGTGCGTGCCAAGGATTCCATGCCATCTTCATAACTATATCTTGTATGTATGCAGGTTTTACCCACCCTTTCCTCTTTTCAGATATAATCTGAAGAAAACTGGTAAGACCATCATGTTGAATTTACCGTTTTTTGTCATTTTCATCGCATGTGTGCGTGTTCAGCATTACAATTTTCTTGACAGTTCTCTCTTACTTAGAGCTTTTATAATTTGATGTATATTAAATCAACTAACCAATGTATATGTCCTCTTTCAGACAGGCCAGCTTCATAATGCCGGGTGGGAGAACCCGATTCAACCCATTTTGGCTAAAAAGTGGACATGGGTGCAAGCTTTCTGATTGGTGTCAGCCAAGCAAAACTTCTGTTCATTCTGCATTTTGCTCTCTCTGCAATTCCGAAGTTCGATGTGATAACCAGGGTCTTCAACAACTTGTGCAACATTCTAAATGTAAAGGTCACCAGAAGCGAGACAAAGAAATACTAGGTGGTTCCCAGATGACACTGGCGTTTGCTCGATCGACAACTTCTTCTGCTTCTGCTTCAAGTTCAACGTCCTTTCCTGAATCAAGCCAAGGAAGCCAAGGGTCATTAGTTTGTTTGTCACGCAAGGATGTGACAACAAAGGCGGAACTGATCTGGACATTGAAAGTGATTAATTCACATTTCAGTTACTCCTCTTGCGATGGTCTCAAAGATGTACTTATGGCACAGGATCTAACTCTTGAGCCCAGATATACATAGTATCAAGGCAAGAGGAGGAACGTTTTTGTAGATCTCTTTTCAATCAGACTTGTTGAAGTAACAACTTACTATGTCTGGTGTAATATCATCCCCATTAAAAATTTGGGTGGATAGGGTGGCTGAAGGGGAGGAGGAGGCCACAATTGAATGTAAATAGGTATGTCAAGCAGAAATAAAGTGAAAATTTAAGCTGTATCTCCTATATTTCCTATTTTTTCATGTTAAAAATTCCTATAAAACTCCTATTTTTTATGAAAAAAATTCCTATTTTTCCTATATTTTTTTTATCAAACTTGGCTGGGACCCCTGTTAATGTCAACCGCTCATCTTCGTCACTCTCATAGGTAAAATCTTTCGCGAAGGGCATTTATTGAACGTTTTCACGGACACAGCTTCGGACAAAGGGTTACGCGGGACTTAATCCACGTAACCAATGTGCGAACAAAACGATCGTTCGCGCAATTTGTGCAGCCCAGTAATTGGAGTGATATGCAAGAGGGACTGCCGTAGCCTGGAGCCTGAAATCATAACAGTTACGTCACGCATCACAAACAACGCTGATTGGCTATCTTGGATTGATCAACCTAGACGAACACGTTTGACAGTTTTGAATTTCGCGCACTGTGCAGTGCAATAGTGTAAACAGCCAATCAGCGTTCATAGTGCGTGACGTAATTTGTCCCATCGGTCACAAGTTATATTTTTTAATATATATGTGTACAATTATTAATGCACTAGAGATCCTTGTTGAGAGGAATGTGTGAGACTACAAGTATGGCTCTTTGCCATGGGACAGAACATCAAAGAGATAGTGGAATTATTCCAACAGCCTATTTTATATGTAAATAGCCCCGTTTGAGTGCCTAAGGCTCTAGTTTTATGTATAGAAATAAAGACCTCTTACTTTTTCAGCTAACTTGAAATAGAAGAGTTCATTTTCCTGGCAAGATATTCATAGATAAAAACAGTCCCGTCAATGAGTATAGAGACAGGCATACAAGTGGCTCTCTGTGAAAATATGAGGAAATATAGAAGAGAAATAGAAGAGAAATTTAAAAAATTTTCAGACAAAATATAGGAAATATAGGAATTTTAGGAGGTAAATACATCATGTTGATATATTTGAAAGTTAAATAACTACCTTGAAGTACATAGGGGTGCTGGCAGCACTTCACAAATGACAATCCCATCAGGTACAGAGGGTCCTGCGGCATGACCCCAACCCCACCAGATACCGGAGGGTGACTAAGGGATTTGCTCCATCCGTCATTCTCTCCTTCCGTCATTCTCCGTCACACTTTCCTTTTGACTGCAATGAGGCAAGAACTATTTATCCGATTGACATCAAACTTGGACAGTGGGTTGATATGAGAGAGAGGATGGCTGTGATTGCATTTCATTTCAGCAACCTGCATAATTAGAGCATTTCCACAAAGTGGATGCTCTTATGTTTTCATGAGAAACGGATCCGCCGCCGCCGCCGCGACTTTAAACGTGAATATCTCTGAAACCGTTAAATATTTTCGGGTCAGACTTGGTGTGCTATCTCCTTGGGCCTGGGAAATTTGTCTGGTTGTGTTTCGATACCCGCTGCTCACCACTAGGTGGCGTTGTAGTCAGAGCATAGATAAACCTTTCTCTGACGATTTCGTCCGAACGGCTTGTCTGATTTCTTTGAAATTTTATTACAATAGTCTTGAAGGATAGGCAATGTGCTGAAAAGGTTTTGGTGTAGCTGGCATAACTACAAGGGCAAGTTTTTTGCGTCTCAAAAAAAAAGTTTTTTGTGAAATGAAAATTTACCAATTCGCTTGGAGAAATATTTAAAAACTGTTCTATTCTAGGTTGCCAAGCATAATATAGGATTGCTGACATGATAATTCCCTGTCGGTGTGAACCAAATTGCCATTTAAATGAAAAATCTCAATTATCTGACTTAATGTCAAAACTTCCGTTCTAAACAACGTGTTTGATTTTCATGAAATTTGGGTATAATGATCTTGCAAGATAGGCAAAGGACTGACAAGATTTTGGTGGTGTTGGCGAATCATGGAGCTCCAAATAAGATTTTGTTTTCACAAAAATGGAAATTTGCTTCTTAATCAGGGAAAAGTAATTCTGTTTTCCTGAACATGAATGTAACATCCCCATTGTTATAATTCACATGCCAAATGGCCATTTTTTTAAATATATGAAATTCTCATGACTTTAGTTTGAATAAAATCACAAATTATCAATCAGTTAATGCTCAATTGTTTGTTTTATGTGGAGGTCCCCAGAATTTATTTGAAACTCGAGATTGAAATTGCACATACCATTGCATTTTGACAGGATAGTCACAACTGTTGATAATAATTTTTTGAACTGAAAAAGTAGAAACATTTTTGAAGTGGAACTTCTACATACCTGCTATATGGCACATCCCACCTGAGAAATTTTTACATGTATATCTAAATGAAGTAATCCATTGGAACCACTGATGATTTTCCAATAATAGAGAAGAAAAGCAACTCTGGGTAGGGATGACAATTTCATTCCATATATTTCGCTTCTAGTTCTAGCATCTCCAGCAGTGAACAAAGTTACAAACAGCTCCATACGCACAGTATATATACAAGGCATAATGTGATCTTAGTCGTGTTGATCCACTGATAAGCTTGACATAATGCAGAAGCAAAGTACATGTAACTGCGAATAAACTTAATAAACACATGGTGACAGTCTCAATATTTCGACAAAATTTGATTTGTCATCTTCAGGATATGATATAACAGAAGATACAGGCTCTTATATACAGAAACAACTACATGTAACAAAGACTGAAATGGTTCGATACAAAAAATTAGAGGGCAATAGCCAATCGGATAATATGTGAACATAACAAGATAAACATGAGTGGCACATAGGCATGACAAGGAATACACACACCACATAGGCCTGGCAATACACAATTGAAATGGCAATAGTTAGATAAGGATTAATAGTGACGGGTGGTGATTATTGAGGTGTGTGAGTGTGTATAGTGGCAGCAGAAATGTCAATTAGGAGAATAAACAACTGAAACAGAGATTAGAAGAAAAAAAAGGTGATTAGAGAAACGTAAGAAATGTACCTAGGATTGAAATCGGAAATAAAATCTAGAGAATTGAATAGTTACAGAACGAGAAATACAAGACTATATTAGGCTATTAATTAACAAGACAAGGAATACACACACCACAGAAATGCTGGATGGTTGTATTATCTTATCTAAACCGTGATTGATGAAATAAAATATATATATGAAAGTGGAAATTAGAAACAAAAATACCAAAATAATAATAAACAGTAGTCTACCTGAATAACTGTAGCTCTTTCGAAGCTTTTACACCACTGTTAAGTTTTGGATTTGATAGCCGAATTTTAACCATCCATCGTCACATCCTGAAGATGACAAATAAAATTTTGAGACTGTCACCATGTGTTTAAGTTTATTCGGAGTTACTTTGCTTCAGCATGTGATCTTAGCCAATACACATTTATGAATAGGTAAGGCAGTAAATTATGTCAGTCCGGTTGGACAGATATTAAAATGCTGTCATTTCCAGAAATTGTTAAATGTTAAGCGATAACCTGACAGTGATCTACAAATGGTGTGATTCAGGTGATACAATACACACTCTAATTGATTAAAAGAATACATAATCTGCTTATTTGGCAAGAACTAAGTAAACTGTACACAAATGAATAAAGTATGGGGATAGTGGGTATGTACCGACATTGAATATTTCTACATGTCATGAAGTTTAGATAAGGACTGTCATTTTAAGATAATATAGGTATAATTTTCTTGGCAATCCATATCAGAATTGATGGAAACCTACAAATGTTGTAACTCTCATTTTTCATAATTGTATATTCCCATGTGAACAATCTAGCAAATTTTGCATGTGTTCCAACAGCCTCAGCTTTCAACAGTAAGTTAAAACCATGCTGTATCGGCTGAGCTGTTGAAACATCCTCTATTTCCAAGCTCTGACATACTGCATCACTGTCGAAATATGGGTACCATGACAGAGTGATAGATCACACAGCCAGTGAAGGTTCCTGATTTACATTGAATGTCGTTATTGCCTAAGTAGAATTAGCATTTTACAACAATAACAATTCGCTGACTTACAGTGAAAAATTATAGTGAAAGGTATTTATTTGTTTTTGTTTTTCATTTTCATTTGCTGGCATTGTTTCAGATAGAATACAACAGCCTAATTCATACAATCAGAAATATAAAGGAGGTCAAAGTCTTCATGTTCAAACTTGCATGGGAAATATAAAAGTGGCAATTTGAAATTCGATTTTTGTTCGATTTTTTAATGTCGGTGGGCTCATGAAACGCAAAATAAAGTTGGTGTTGCCTCACACTGGGTTTCGCCCGTTGGTGAAGAAACCCCTTCTCAGAGGTACTTCTACCAGTGATGATTCCTGATTGCTCATCCTCCAGGGGTATGTGCCCCACACACTGTCCCGTCCTAAAAAAATTGCCACCCCTAATAGGGAGTGTGCCCAAATTGGAGAGATCTAAAGTCCTGTGAGTACCAAATTATGTGTTACAAAATTATTTGGGGAAATGCTCTTCGCCCGTTTTTCAAACGAGCTTTCATCAAATATGGCGACCATGGCCGCCGAGGCCTTGATCCTATTCAGACATGCTACCTAAACTTGTGACTGCAATAATTCAAGAACAACTTGTCCGATTGACATCAAACTTGGACAGTGGTTTGATATGAGTGAGATGATGGCTGGGATTGCTTTTCAGCAACCTGCATAATCCAATATGGCTGCCATGCTAAATAAGCTTCTCACTAAAATAACTAAAAACAATTTGTCCGATTGACTTCTTGGACAGTGGTTTGATATGAGTGAGACAATGACTGGGATTGTTTTTCATCCATGTGCATAATCCAATATGGCCACCATGGCTTTGACCTCAGATTCGGCCCTTCTAAGCTTGTGACTGCAATAACTGAAGAAGGATTTCACCAGCTGACATTCGTATAAGAGTAGCAATGGCTGCATAGCATTTACTTGTTTTGCGCAACCTTCATGACATGATCTACACATTCCACACATCGCTGTTTACCATATTTCACATTGTTTACATTTCAGAACTAAACTATCTCTTGTTTTGAAACCTCTCCCTTTCTTTATTAAAACTGATGTAACTGTCAAATAATTTCTTTTCAATTCTCAGGTACTATAACAAATATTTTTACACAGACAAAAGTTCCTGTCAATCAATGTACAATTTTAAATACAATATTTTATGGACCGCTCGGGTTTTCGTTATTCTGCATGAAGGCTTCATTTCCTGCATTTTGGAGTAGTTTGGAGGCCTTTTGTTCTGTTTTATTTCATATAAATACACTGTATGAGGTAACCATACCAACACCTAAAAAATATATTTATTTATTTTCTTGTCCTTGCAAATGACATCTGCTGTTCATAATTGGCTGTGTAGGCTAACAACGTAAGATGTTCCCGGGAAATATGGAACGACTGGCAGTCCTCCTAGGCTGTTCTGAGAGCCTTTCTGGTTTATTTCATAACGAGGAGAAGTAAAAATGTGAATTGGTTAAACAATATTTTTATTAAGTCGAGGATAGGCGAACAGGGCTAGCCTATATAAACGCCGCTCCCGTGAATGTGAATTGTTCGTTTGAAATCTAATGCTAGGGTTTCCATGAAAAGAATGTCATAGTGCTATATGACAGCATTGCCATTGTCTAGTGCATGTTTTTGTACATGAACCAAACAATGGAATATTTTAATGAATTGAGTGAATAGAGAAACTATAACTTGAAAGAGAACAATTGTGAAAGGATATGGAAATATCTAAAAAATATAGGAAATATACGAGTCCGGCTTGTAAAAGCACAATTGACTAAACTAAATGTCAGTCCTAAACAATCATTAGTATGTTAAGTATTGGCTTTATAATTATATAAATCCATCAAATATCTTGAAATAAACACACATCCGCGCCTATTTTCATGGTGGGCAGCATGGGTTGTACCATGTTTGTCTGGCACAGGAGCAACCTGTAACCATTTCGGTCATCTATACGCGGTAAGACTGACCCTGGGATCGTGTGTATCCATTTCAGACTACTTTCGGCAACTGCTAGAGGGACTTTCCATAAATCAATACCACGTGACTTCGTCAGCCAATCCGCTAAAGTCTACCGACGTAACCCCAACGTAACCCGCCATTTTCGAGTCATGTGATGATCTACTTGTTCAAATTTACAGATCTACCACACCTCTTGGATGATACGAAAGTTATTCATACATATATATTTTGTAAGCCCAGGCAATATCTGTTTCCGAGGTATGTATGAAAACCTGTAATTTATTAGAGTTTTCGAGTCTGTTCTCCGCCGGATGAAGGCCGAACAGAATCTGGTAAAACACCGGATATCGCTCCGCGATAATGGAGACACACGATTCGCAAGCCATCTTATGGATGGCGAAGTGTACGCAAATGGCACAGGAGGTGTAAAGTGCCAAACAAATTAGGCTCTCTGACGATCCATTGTGATCACCAGTGTCTGTAGAGCCTAATTTTTGTCTGGATCGCCACTGCGTAGCGGTGTCGACCAGACTATGCTGCCACTCAAGAAATATCTGAAAATGTGTACGTGCACTATATTGCGATGACCCTGTGTTGACCTGTAACAATCCGCCAGTGATTTGCACTTTGGGTTTGTGTCATCTTCTATCAGGGTATTAACCAGAAAATGAAGAAAAAACAGTCGTAATCGTTTCATGTTAACTAGAAATAAAACGAAATCTGAATTTGAGGGTATTTCATATTCATTTCTTTGCCCAGGGATTGCTTGAATCCGTGGACTATTTTTAGCCCACCATCACCAGATGGTGGGCTGTTCAAATCACTTTTCGTCCGTCATCCGTCCGTCCGTCCGTAAACAATTCTTGTTATCGCAATTTCTCGGGAACTACTGCATGGATCTTTCTTAAATTTGGTACACAGGTTCCCCTTTGGGTCTAGTTGTGCAAGATACCTTTTCTGGTCCGATTCGAAAATCCAATATGGCCGCCCCGTGGGGCCTCCGGGGATTGACCTGGGATGTCGTTGTGCACACCGCAGGTCATGGTAAGAATAGGCCTCAGCTCCTTTGACAGCTTGTCGTAAGAGGCGACTAACTGAGGCACCTGTGGGGTTCCCGGGTGTGAAAAGGAATAGGACCCAACGTCGTGATATGACTGAAATATAGTTGAAAGCGACATTAAATCGTATTCACTCACTCACTCCAATATGGCCACCAGGCAGCCATCTTGGATTTCCCCATGAAACCTTGTTATCGCGATTTCTCAGGAACTACTTCATGGATCTTTCTCAAATTTGGTACACAGGTTCCCCTTGGGGTCTAGTTGTGCAAGATACCTTTTCTGGTCCGATTCGGAAATCCAATATGGCCACCAGGCAGCCATCTTGGATTTCCCCATGAAACATTATTATCGTCATTTCTCAGGAAGTACTGCATGGATCTTTCTCAAATTTGGTATACAGGTTCCCCTTCGGGTCTAGTTCTGCAAGATACCTTTTCTGTCCGAATCGAAAAGCCAATATGGCCACAAGGCGGCCATCTTGGATTTCCCCATGAAACCTTGTTATCGCGATTTCTCAGGAGCTACTGCATGGATCTTTCTCAAATTTGGTACACAGGTTCCCCTTGGGGTCTAGTTGTGCAAAATACCTTTTCTGGTCCGATTCGAAAATCCAATATGGCCACCAAGCAGCCATCTTGGATTTCCCCGTGAAACTTCGTCATTTCTCAGGAAGTACTGCATGGATCTTTCTCAAATTTGGTACACAGGTTCCCCTTGGGGTCTAGTTGTGCAAAATACCTTTTCTGGTCCGATTCGAAAATCCAATATGGCCACCAAGCAGCCATCTTGGATTTCCCCGTGAAACTTCGTCATTTCTCAGGAAGTACTGCATGGATCTTTCTCAAATTTGGTACACAGGATTCCCCTTGGGGTCTAGTTGTGCAAGATAGCTTTTCTGGTCCGATTCGAAAATCCAATATGGCCACCAGGCAGCCATCTTGGATTTCTCCATGAAACTTTGTTATCGTCATTTCTTAGGAAGTACTGCATGGATCTTTCTCAAATTTGGTACACAGGTTCCCCTTAGGGTCTGATTGTGCAAGATAACTGTTTCGGTCCGAATCGAAAATCCAATATGACCACCAGGCAGCCATCTTGGACTTTCCCATGAAACTTTGTTATTGCGATTTCTCAGGAACTACTGCATGGATCTTTGTCAAATTTGGTACACAAAACGAAGACGAAGGATCCTCCGTACATATACATTCACTTTCAGACTAACTTTGCTCATTTCTCTTGTACTATAACAACCGACATAAGAACAGTTTCTAGAAATCTTGATTAGAAAGATTATATCTTGGTGTTTCCAGTGTCCCTTTTTCGATCTTTTTTGCTCAGATTCGAAATTCTGTAAACAAATTACAAATCAATCATTCGTTCTTATTACTGGACAAAAAGATCCTCTTGTTTTTAGCTTACAATTATCGGACAATGGCGGGCGCCAAGATCCTTCAGGATATCTCTCGTTTTGTTCTTGCATTTGTTTGGTTCTGTGCAATTGGCTAAAACCCGGTAAGCGGTTAGCCCCCAAGATTACTTATAATGCCTGGTGTTTATAGTTCGTGATTTATTTCTTGTTTCTAGCGTTGGAAAGACAATTTGTGCGAAAATTCCTGTTGTTGTTGCTGCACGATCATTGTGTGTTCGCCGAGCAGACGTTGCAAATCTCGTTCCGTACTCGCTGGACAGGTTCCGGTTCTGGGATTATGAAGACCCCAGTTTTCAGCACTCGTAGTCGCGTCCTTTGCCGTGAAGTCGGCGTTCGTTACTGTTTTAATGTGTACGCAGCCATACTGCATAGAATATATTTCTAGAGGAGATATGTGTCGAAGCAACAACGATAGTATTTACATTTTTCTTGTCTTGTGAATTTCTCTTGTCCAGTGCAATGTATTCTGGGGGACTCTGCTCCCCGAATATAATTTAGTTTGAAAAAGTTTGAACACCACCAACAACAAAAAATTTGGTAAACGGAAACAATAGAATTTTTCAGGTACCGCTTTCGAAATATATACGCAATGATCGTGCAGCAACAACAACAGGAATTTTCGCACAAATTGTCTCTCCAACGCTATCGTTGTCAACAAACAAATTTACTATAAACACCAGTCATATATAAGTGATCTTGGGCACTTACCGCAAACACATGCAGCTCTTGCCAATATCTGCGCTACACAGAACTATTAATAAAACCAGCTAATAAAACTATCCAGTCTCCTCCCAAATTTGTCGTATCGTTTTGTCACAATAGAATTGCATGAATTATGAAAATCTGCTCGCAAAAACTGCTAGAAGGCATTGACGTCGACGATCCACTTTTGAGCATATTACTGCAAATAGTTTCTTGCTACCACGAAGACCTGACATATTTCGAAATGAGCTGCCTTCACAAATTTACTTCCTTGAAGACTAAACTGTGTGTTCCAGGTGTGTTTCCCCATACAGATTCGTCTACAACTTGGAGAAAATCTCGTCATGTATCCATACATCTGCTATCGGCTGAAACATGCCAGCTGAAATGTTTTGAAACTTTAAATCCATTATTGGCGATCCAGACATCAGTACTTTGAGTACTTTCATTCAAAATTCGATTTTTTTTTGTAGTTTTGGTTAGGTTTTTGTTAGGGTTAGGATTTTGCTAGGGTATGTTTGTTTGGGTCATCGTCGCCGTGTGACCAATAAGGTTAGGTGCGACGTTAAACTTCAAACAACCAACCAACTTATTTTCATGTCAGCTTTTCGTGTCCTCGATAAACCGGAAATTGTTAGCTGCGATCCTGGCAGCAAAGCAGCCTCGTTTATTGGGAGTTATCGCTCGCTGTGAATTCAGGCAAAACAATCTGCATGGTCAGAACCGTCTTCCTTTGGTTAGTCGATGGGGTATTGTCGTCATCATGATCCATCTGTCCGCACTGTTTTGTCATTAACACCATATTTCGAGAATGAATAGGCCGAGGAGCACCAAACTTGAATCACAAGTCTATTGAAATTCTGAGAGATTGCCCGTTAGTTTCCAGGTCACTAGGTCAAAATGTGTCAATTTTTCACTGATTGCTTGTTGCAACCATATCTTTAGATTAAATATACTTACCAAAGCAAGACGGCCAAACTTACATTCACATATACAAATGGTCAACATAGTCCAGGGGTATGATGTTAACCAGAGCTATCGTAGATAATAAGCGAGAAGTACCTGCCCTTGTTGAAGATGCGAGAACAAGTTTCAACAAATCATGTCTGACCACAAAACAAAGACAAAGATGACCTTTGTCGAACCAACATCATAAAAACACACAATCAACACTAGTGATGCTGCTCCAGGTAGGATGCACCATAGACCACTTTCCAAACATTAAGATGTTGAGAATGAAGTTTCATTGATGTTGCAGAAGGGTATATTTGAGGAATTAACATGTTCTCTTGAAGATTCTTCCCTCCACTTTTGTGTGGAATTCAGACTCTTTTGAATCTGGTGACTCCGTCTCCTACCCAATCCCATGAATAGACGACTCATTGGATGTCTTGCGCGGTTCAACATTGTTTTCAATGCTGGATATGACGAGAGGATACTGGCATGTTGAGATTGAACAAAAAGATGCTGAGAAAACTTCGTCACAACATGTGGCCTTTACCAATTCTAGGTTATGCCTTTTGGTCTGTTCGAGCGCCAAATGGAAGCTGTTTTCTCTGGACTGAAGAGGGAGACCTGTTTGCTGCACTTGGACGATATAATTATATGCTTTGATTCATTCGATACCCATCGATCTAGGGTGAAGGAAGCCTTTTGTATGATTGAGGAAGCTGGTCTGAAATTACTGTACAAGAAGTGCCATTTAGTCTTGAAGTCGAATTCTTGGGATACAATTCAAGTTTGGAAATATCCATAGATTCATCCAAAAATCAGTGCTGTTAAGCAGTGGCTCAAGCCCTAAGTCTTACAGGCTTACAGGTCATCACGACACGAAAGTACTGGATTTTCCACAAGCCTGGTGATGTTTGTACGAGAAATTACACTGTCGGTAGATCTAAAGTTCGGCTGCCACCAGAGGCAGAACGAGAAGTTAGTTATGTGAACGATGTACCGAAAACACGGGAGAAGTTATGAGGTCTCTGAAAAATAAGCCGCAGTTTCTCACGAGAATGGCTATGGAGTATTTTCTTAAATCAACAGAATCGTGGCACCCGTGTCAGAATTATTCAATTAACCAGTCCGGTAAATGTCACTAATATATAATTAAAGCTTGCAGTTTTGGAATCCTGTAAGTTGGGCTAATTATAAATGCAGGTCTTGTGCAGTGAACATGGGCATTGAACATGTTGCGATGTTTTCACAGAAATAGAGAAATTAAAAGCCTAGTGAAATGGTTTTCGTCTGAATGCTGCAGGTGTACTTTATTTAAAAGTACTGGTTTTGACATATTAAAACTCCTTCACTCTTTGGGTGAGACGAAAATAATGTTCATTCTTTTTGCGGGGCCCTCGGTGGCCGAGTGGTCTAAGGCGCTTTGCTGGTGACCGCTAGCCTCACACCGCTGAACCGGCACGGGTTCGAACCCAGCTGGTCCATGTGTGCAAGTCTGTCAGTTACTTACCGAAGGGCGGTGGTTCTCTCCGGGTACTCCAGCTTCCTCCACCAACCAAACGGACTGTCACCATATGAGTGAAACAAACTTCAGTGTGACATTAAGCCAGATTCCCTCCTTCCTCCCTCCCTTCTTTTTGCTCATTTCCATGCCACAGGTCGCGAGACCGTCCCATCAAAAAGGAGAGAAAATGCTGTAGTTAAAAAAAAAGAAAATTGAATACGAAATAGCTGAAGTACACCTTATGCAACATCGACGACACTCCGACCTTGGTGGAGAACAATTGAAGCGATATGCAAGAGGTGGGAAATATTGACGTCTGGCGACTGAAAAGCAATCATATGACTACAGGAAAGAATTCGTTGACACCCAACATTCAGACCCGAGAATACGGCGGAATCTCGGACGTAGCCTTAGTATCTCGGCCGTGCTTTTATTGCAGCTGTTCATGTGGAGACTATGAAGTATCCACACGGCCCCTAGCACCGGCTTTAGCGGAATTAGATACGCTAGCTTTTTTGGAGCTGTGATGACAGATCAGCTCAAACAACTCGTCTGATATTAATGGATGAGCATCAAGGACGTCATAAGGCAGAGGAAATATTCACCAAACCCCCGGGAAAATCCATGGGCTGGTGGTGACTAGACAGGACGGAGAAATCGTCAAACGCACCAAGAAATCTGCACAAACAGCTATTAGCTCTACAGACTAAGCCGCCGACAGACCATCTACTATCTACCTTCCACAACTTCTGTTGGTTCAACCAGAGTCGAGACTGCAGCAAAATCGCAGTCTGTGCTCTATCAATCTACTAACCTCTTAGGACTGGGACTATTCAAATCCCAGGAACAGCACCGTCAAAGGTTAACGGACAAAGGCTTTCATAAGAGTAACGAATCAAGCGACACCAGAGACTCCGATGTACCTTGGTACGTACATGAAACAGACACAGACGATGCTAAAAATGCCACAAGGCTTACCCTTTTCCATTTATCTGACATCTCGTGTATACGCCTGCTAGAGCGAAGACCCCCTCGCCAGGTCCACCATTCAAAGATCATGGCTGCAGCAGAACACCTCAACACCACCAACACGGACAGAGGCACCATCGCCTGGCCCATCAAAAAAGGAGAACCCGGGTACGATGTCTATTGTCATCATTGTCATCATCATCCTTCTCATGTTCATCTTGGTCATACAGGTTGAAAATCATCTGAAAATCATCCAGGGATGCTAGAAAAGGGGCTGAACAAGAAGTACCGACAACTACAGACGAGCAGAAAGTACCGACAACCCCAGTTGACCGAGAAGTACCACCACTATAGCAGTACCACCAACAACAGCAGAGCTGGAGGCACCACCCGATAAACTGAACGGAGAGGAGCCCTGCAGCATACCCTTTGTTACGACCCAAATATCCCCACCGTACTCTCGTGACACCAGTCCCCAGCACAGCCTCTCTTCAAGTGCCGCCGCAACCACGCACACGGTGCAGACCATGCCACAGGCGCCCACCTCCGAGCCTTGATCGTTGGAATCAACTGTACTCAGGAGATTGAGCCATGAACACTTTACATGGTGACCCCAGAATATTTGTCGTTTGCGCGTCTAGCCTTTACACAGATACATTCCCGGCACACAAGATGGCAGCTGGGCAATTAGGACGCAGACAATTCAAACATCTCGTGCTCAATCCTTCCGCCAATTCCACCATGTGCCCCCTCGTGTCCGCTCCCGGGTGATAAAAGGAATAGGATAATAGGAACCGAAAGTCGTGATATGACTGAAATAGTGTTAAATACGACGTTAAATCATATTCACTCATTCACTCACTCACTCTATTATGAGAACAGAGCATGCAGTGCTGCCGGGTGGGACGCATCCTCGATGGAACCAAGGGCTTCTCTGTCCTAGATACTCCTGATACACATGGGAATGGATCGTGTTCATGGGAAATGCGACTGTTTTTCAACCAGCCAGCAAAAGAAACATCCTGGGTATATTGACCAAGCAGATCAGTTGTTTACCGCGACCATGGTGACCGTGACAACAGATTCGAAAACACCACAGTTGCTAGATTGTGGGATACCCGGTGGAAGATGAACACATACAGTTTCAACAAATCATGAACATCAATAAATATAAAGGAAAGATAGTTTAAATAAAATCAATTTGAAGAAAAATATACCCATCCATCTACCATCAAACATCCCACAAGCCAGGCAACTGTGGAAAACACTGAAACTTTAAAGGCGGTCCGCGATGTCACTGTATTCGATCTCACCGATCCACTGAAGGACTAAATATGGCTATATAGATACATGGAGCGCCCAACACTTATTAATCTATTTCCGTTTATATGACATTGTATTGAAAACACTGGATTAACATACAAAAATGACCTCGACTACCCCAAAACTCCCACCCGAAACTGCCATTTTTCTTTTACCCCACGACTGCGTATGCGTAGATTCACATATTACCGGTAAAAAGCACCCCAATCTGACTACTCCACGAGAGCGTCAATATGATACCTTGCACGGTCCATTGGGACCAAGGGTGGCTCATCTATACCCCAAAACGACCACGCCAGGCCATATTAGTAGTATATATAGAGTAAAACGAGTTAATAGCGTCTCACTGCGCATGCGCGGAGTTAATTTTTGGGTTGCCATAGGGGGGGTTCGCATACGTGAGTTAATTTTTTTGAGATGTGAGTGGGTGGGTTCAAAATGGCGGACGTTGAAAGTCCGCCATTTTGAACCCACCCACTCACTCGGTTGCACTGATTGACCTGTGATGTGAGTGGGTGGGTTTAAAATGGCGGCTTAGGGTGTTGTGTGTGTAAAATAAGGGTCCGCCATTTTGAACCCACCCACTCACCGGGGTGATTGAGTGGGTGGGTTCAAAATGGTGGCCGGTTATTTTCTCTGGGACGTTGAAAGTCCGCCATTTTGAACCCACCCACTCACTCGGGTGCACTGATTTGACCTGGGATGTGAGTGGGTGGGTTTAAAATGGCGGCTTTTGGTGTTGTGTGTGTAAAATAAGGGTCCGCCATTTTGAACCCACCCACTCACCGGGGTGATTGAGTGGGTGGGTTCAAAATGGTGGCCGTTTATTTTCTCTGGGACGTTGAAAGTCCGCCATTTTGAACCCACCCACTCACTCGGGTGCACTGATTTGACCTGGGATGTGAGTGGGTGGGTTTAAAATGGTGGCTGAGGGTGTTGTGTGTGTAAAATAAGGGTCCGCCATTTTGAACCCACCCACTCACGGGGAAAACGTATAAAAGCAGTCGATTTTTAGGGAAAGGGGTGTATTCAATTGCACTACTTTGTGGAGCACTCTGACTTACCTGACCTGACCAGCCAGCCTGCCTGTTTTCACCTCTAGTCTGCTTCACCTCTAGCCAGCCAGCCAGTCAGCCAGCCAGTCATCCAGTCAGCTTGCCTGTGTTGTATGGTTTGTGAACCTTTTACTTTTGCTTAGTGTTCATTTTTTTCCTTTTTTTTAATAGTCAAATAGCTCCAAAAACGTCTATTTCCATTCTTGCGCATGCGCAGAATGCTGATAGTTCAACCCACACCAGTCCATCAGATGGCCCTTCATCTCACCTTCACATTGATACCTCAATCGGCTCGATCGGGCCACTAGGGGCTCTCCTAGCTCCAAAAAGGCTATTTTGCAGATAAATGTCAACATCGGGTGTACGAAGATTTTTTATTTTTTTTATTTTAGAGGTAGTGCGTCGAGTGAAGTATTAAATGGAAGCTGACGTGAAATGCTTCACATTGATACCTCACTCGTCCCGATTGGACCACTAGGGGCTGCCCTAACTCCAAAAACGGCTATTTTGAAGATTGCGCATGCGCAGAATGCTTATAGTTCAACCTACACCAGTTCATGAGATGCTCCTTCACGTTACCTTCAATTTGATACCTCACTCGTCCCGATTGGTCCATTAGGGACGCCTCTAACTCCAAAAAGGCTATTTTTGAAGATTCATATTTTTGATATCATCTTCGCGCATGCGCACAATTACCCTAATTCAAGCCCATACCCAGTCTATCAGATGCTCCTTCACGTCACCTTCAATTTAATACCTCATTCGACCCGATTGGTTCATTAGGGACGCCTCTAACCCCCCAAAAAGGCTATTTTCATAGCCTTTGGACTTCGCGCATGCGCAGAAAATTCAAAATAGCCTTTATTGGAGTTAGGGCAGCCCCTAGTGGTGCAATCGGGTCGAGTGAGGTATCATTGTGAAGCATTTCACGTCAGCTTCCATTAGATACCTCAATCGACCCACTACCTCTAAAATAAAAAAATCTTCATACACCGGATGTTGATAATTATCTTCAAAATAATCTTTTTTTGAGGTTAGAGGCGTCCCTAATGGTCCAATCGGGTCGAGTGAGGTATCATTGTGAAGCATTTCACGTCAGCTTCAATATGATACCTGACTCGACCCTCTACCTGAAAATAAAATTGTGTTGACTTGACGTATGAAGATTTTTGTTTTTCAAAAAAAAATTTTTGAAAAATTTTTTTTTTGGGGAAAAAGGATGATGGACATCTGGTGTTAGTTGGTGTGCTTAGGAAAGAAGTTTTCTCTTCCGGAAAGATGGGTTGGCCCTCAAAAGGGCCGTTGATAGCGTGATACGACACACTTTAGGCGCGGAATATTCTCTTCACGCCTCCTACATGTTTTCTGCATATCGGGCATTTTATTTTCAAATGGGACTCGCCGGCATCAATGCATCGACACATCGCACCTTGACACGTCAGGGTTACCCAGCAATCCTTGCATAGGCAAAGATGTCCACAAGGTAACACGGCGTATCAACTTTCTTCCTCCGTACAGATACTGCATCGTGTTTTTTTCTCTTCGACACGGCGTTCTTTCTTGAGTATGGTAATTTGCGCTTCCATTCCATTCAGGGTCGTCTCCATCCCATCCAGCCCTCTCTGCATGACCATAATCTGTTCATTGAGTTGGATTATCTCGACTTGGTGGCGACAGGGTTGTGGTGTTTCTGCCGCTGAAATTGTGGGAGTTTCGGCAATGGTAGGAGGTCCGGCTGTAGGGGATTCAGTCCTTATACTTTCAGTGTAGACAGGCGGTGTCATCGTGGTTGTTGTGGGAGGTCTACTAGAATTTAGCCAGGGCAGCTCGTCTTGTCCTCCACCTTCCGTCACATCACTGTCGTTTTCTTCCATTCTGTGTATGTCTTGGTCCTGTTGTTCACTCAGTCTTCGTAGCCGGCTACTTTCTTCTGTTCTAACCTCTTCCCGCAATTGTTGTGCGAGTTCTTGGGTACTGTTGATTAACGTGGATTCATCTTCAAGTACTCGTTGAAAACTGGAGATGATCGACAATTCGCTTCCATCTTCTTCTTCTTCATGGGCAACGATTTCTCTGAGTTCTTCTGTCTGAGCAATTCTCGTGTCTCGAGTCGGATGATGTGTAAACAGAGGGGCACGTCGTCTTCGAAAACTCATGATGGTGTATTGGTGAATACATATCAAAATTATAGGCTTTTTATAGTCTAGTGGGGAGGTGAGTACAAAATGGCCGTGATGCACAGTCCTCCATTTTTAACCCACCCACTCACCGGCGTCAGTGCGTGCAATATATAGGCTGACCCACTGTATAGTGAGTGGGTGGGTTCAAAATGGCGGCCGCTTATTTTCTCTGCGACGTTGAAAGTCCGCCATTTTGAACCCACCCACTCACCCGTGTCAGGCAGTGCAAGAATCCCACTGTGCTGTGTATGTACCCCTTGTCCCAAATCATTAAATTTCTTATGATTTTTTCGATAAAACCCATTAGTGCATAATATTGCTGAAATAATGCCAACAGAAAACTCAGAGTCAATTTAAATATTTATTTGTATTGAGCAAATTACAAGAATTTCGAAGAGAAAAGAGCCGAAATAATGTCTGTCTGTCCTGGAAATCAGCTGATCAGCAATAAATCGACATCCCCGTGACCTTCAAGGAGATTTTGACATTAGGTTTTACCCGCTTTTATCACAAATCATTATAAAGAAATTGTCACACCCGGTGAACTCCTGAAACCCACATCCTACCTGAGAGTTTGGTAAGATATTCCATTCATTCGTTACCGTTCCCGTGCAGTAGAATTTCATCCATCAGCTTTCACTGTTGTGGTGCCAAACACAAAAATTGACAAATTATACGGACTGCCACGATAAGCGTTCCGTACTGCACATGTCCGATAAAATCTCTCCAGTCGTTACAGAATGTTGATTCCACAAAACCTGTTCGGTGGCCTACATTATCGTTCAATCGCTGATCATAAAGGCTGCGTTCATTCTCACCAGAACTGTAGGCCCCTATACACTTCGAAATCTGTGAAAGAATATCAATTTTCACGTTTCCTGTCGGAAATCACACAAATTGATGCGTCCGCTGGAACACAGCACACTCCCTCGATTTCAGTCTACGTGTGACATGCAGGCGATGCATGATGCAGATCACATTATTCATCTCAGTGGATACCGAAATGGAACAAAGTTCCGTTATACACTGCAACAGAGAATGTTCTCCCGCTCAGAAAACACAAAATGGCTACTGAACACCAAAATTTCCCCGGATAATAAAGTCGTGCAAACCACAGCGCCATCTATACGCTTTGGTGCAAGGGAGACAACTCGGACTAGACCAATTCGAAGATCATGTCCGCTATATTTAGCCTGAATGGGTATAGGGGTGATCGGGTTTTTTATGGCTTTTACTATGAGCTATGAGGTTGATCATGTAGAATACGATGGAAAAAAAATTGAAAGTACCGCGTAGGCTTGTATATAGATCCATATAGACCCATATACACTCATATACTGGGATATTAGTATGTATCAATCCATACGGGTGGACATGTTGGAGTCTAGGTGGAGCACTAGTGGCCCGATGGGGTAGAGTGAGGTCTTATTTTAAAGCTCTCGAGGAAATAAATAAATAAATAAATAAATAAATAAATAATAAAAAAAATCAAAAAAATCGGCGAGTAGTAGACGAAGGGAAAATGGGAAAGTACTGACCATGCCCCAGAAT
>JAVTVY010053271.1:0-25337 GCA_036873755.1 Hanleya hanleyi | reverse complement strand
CGGGCAGTAATGTTGAAACTTCAAAAGTGCCTGAATCTTGATTATCTCCTTTGGATAGAAACATGCAGTAGTCTACAGTTGTCGAGTTCTGACGTTGAGTCACAAGAGTGACGTCCCTTCATGTAGCCGACCCGCCATCAGACGAAAGGGTGGAGCAGTTCACTTGCTACTGCATGGACTAAAGAAAACTGATTTAAAATTTGAAGAAATACATTTTAATTCTGAATTATTTGAACTCCTTGCTATGGAGGGTGAAGGTATGGATATTCTCTATAGTTAATATATAGAATATGCCCCACCGTTTGATCTGCCGACTCTTGTGATGCAACGTCACAACTCGAGAATACCGTAATAATTTGAAGCGTAACTTGGATTTTTGAATCGGACCAAAATTAGTATCTTGCACTTCTAGGCCCCATGTGGGACCTGTGTATCAAATTTCAGAAAGATCCATGAAATATTTCCTCAGAATTCACGATAACAATGTTTCAAGGGAAAATCCAAGATGGCTGCCTTGTGGCCATATTGGATTTTCGATTCGAACCAAAAAAGGTATCTTGCACAACTAGACCATAAAGGGAACCTGTGTACCAAATTTGAGAAAGATCCATGCAGTACTTCCTGAGAAATCATGATAACAAAGTTGCATGGGAAAATCCAAGATGGCCACCTGTTGGCCATATTGGATTTTCTAATCGGACCAGAAAAGGTATCTTGCACAACTAGACGACAAGGAGAACCTGTCTACCAAATTTAACAAAGATCCATGCAGCAGTTCCTGAGAAATCACAATAACAATGTTTCATGGGGTAATCCAAGATGGCCGCCTGATGGACATATTGGATTTTGGAATCGGACCAGAAAAGGTATCTTGCACAACTGGACCACTAGGGGAATCTGTGTATCAAATTTGAGAAAGATCCAGGCAGTACTTCCTGAGAAATCATGATAACAAAATCTCATGCGGAAGTCTAAGATGGCCGCCTGGCGACCATATTGGATTTTCGATTCGCACCGAAAAAGGCATCTTGCATATCAAGACCCTACTTAACATACTTAAGATTTTATAATTAGGAACGAATGCTAATTCTGTTCTGTTTACTGGGCTAGTTTGAGATATCTCTTTTAAGATACCATGCTCGAAAATAGTAAGATGGTACAATACTTAATACTGAAGGGATCCGGTCCGGGCAGTAATGTTGAAACTTCAAAAGTGCCTGAATCCTGATTATCTCCTTTGGATAGAAACATGCAGTAGTCTACAGCTGTCGAGTTCTGACGTTGAGTCACAAGAGTGACGTCCCTTCATGTAGCCGACCCGCCGGCAGACGAAAGGGTGGAGCAGTTCACTTGCTACTGCATGGACTAAAGATAACTGATTTAAAATTTGAAGAAATACATTTTAATTCCGAATTATTTGAACTCCTTGCTATGGAGGGTGAAGGTATGGATATTCTCTATAGTCAATATATAGAATATGCCCCACCGTTTGATCTGCCGACTCTTGTGATGCAACGTCACAACTCGAGAATACCGTAATAATTTGAAGCGTAACTTGGATTTTTGAATCGGACCAGAAATAGTATCTTGCACTACTTAGGCCCCATGTGGCATGTGAGACCTGTGTATCAAATTTCAGAAAGATCCATGAAATATTTCCTGAGAATTCACGATAACAATGTTTCAAGGGGAAATTCAAGATGGCCACCTGTTGGCCATATTGGATTTCCGAATCAGGACCAGAAAAGGTATCTTGCACAACTAGACGACAAGGAGAACCTGTCTACCAAATTTAACAAAGATCCATGCAGCAGTTCCTGAGAAATCACAATAACAATGTTTCATGGGGTAATCCGAGATGTGGCCTTGTGGCCATATTGGATTTTCGATTCGGACCAAAAAAGGTATCTTGCACAACTAGACCATAAAGGGAACCTGTGTACCAAATTTGAGAAAGATCCATGCAGTACTTCCTGAGAAATAACGATAACAAAGTTGCATGGGAAAATCCAAGATGGCCGCCTGTTGGCCATATTGGATTTTCGAATCGGACCAGAAAAGGTATCTTGCACAACTAGACGACAAGGAGAACCTGTGTACCAAATTTAACAAAGATCCATGCAGTAGTTCCTGAGAAATCGTGATAACAAGGTTTCATGGGGAAATCCAAGATGGGTGCCTTGTGGCCATATTGGATTTCGATTCGGACCGAAAAAGGTATCTTGCACAAAACTAGACCCTAAGGGGAACCTGTGTACCAAATTTGAGAAAGATCCATACAGTAGTTCCTGAGAAATCGCGATAACAAGGTTTCATGGGGAAATCCAAGATGGCTGCCTGGTGGCCATATTGGATTTTCGAATCGGACCAGAAAAGGTATCCTGCACAACCAGACCCCAAGGGGAACCTGTGTACCAAATTTGAGAAAGATCCATGCAGTAGTTCCGGAGAAATCACGATAACAAGGTTTCATGGGGAAATCCAAGATGGCTGCCTGGTGGCCATATTGGATTTTGGAATCGGACCAATAAAGGTTTCTTGCACAACTAGACCCCAAGGGGAACCTGTGTACCAAATTTGAGAAAGATCCATGCAGTAGTTCCTGAGAAATCGCGATAACAAGAATTGTTTACGGACGGACTGACGGACTGACTGACCGACTGACTGATGGACCACGGACGAAAAGTGATTTGAACAGGCTAAAAAAGGGAGTGTTTATACCCTCGGGGAGAATTGGGACAGAAGTGCCGCATCTGCTTGACAGGTGGTCCACTTCCCCTCATAAAGTTAGATCTCTACATTTAAGTTTTGTGATTATATCACTTTTCCTATCAGCTAGTTGAGGTCAATAAGTTGTTCTTTTCAATAAACAATTGTGTTGAAAGTTCATGTTAGTTAGCATTTATATGTGTCCCATATCTTCCAGCTGAGTGTCCCAAGTCGTCCGACAGTGTCCCATCGTATCCTGAATTTTGACTATTTTTTTGTCACATTTCAGAGCTGGCAAAGTTTCGTCAAATGGTTAGTCAAGTGTTTTGCTTTGTAAAGCCTCAATTATTAGTTCATATCACAGTCACACATAAGAGTTATAAAGATTCATACTTCCAGTGTGAGTCACGCATCCTTGCGAGACAGTGTAACGATCGATCTGTTAGGATCGATACACTAGCCTGGCAGTTACCCATTGCAGTTCTGGATACAAATGGATCAAGGGGTTTTCTCTATTCAAACCAATTAGTGAACATGCTACATGTAAGCTAACTGATTACACCAATCCGTTGTGAGGTAGAATATGTGACCGGTTTGAATTTTATTGCTGGCCAAACTACTTTGATGTCAGGCTGAAATCAACTTTTGAAGTCAAAGCAAAAACTGCAGGCTTGGGATACCAACATGCTATTCCAAACAAGCATGGGGAATGAAATGCACGAGATTGTACAATAGAGGCAACGACTCAACGACTCGAATCAACAAAGATGTCCAGGTGCATATAAACCCTCTGAGGATTACAATTTACCTGGCCTTGTGAAGATCTGGTGACATGACAAGTGTGCTAAACTGTAACAAGTTTCCCACCTCTCCCAGCTCTTCCATAATTAAATTAGAACAGAGAGTATACGCCGTAAACTTACATGTGAGCGTAAGAGAACCACGACGGACAAAACTCTTGGATTGTTAACCCAGGCATCAAGGAACTCTCTCTGTGCTTCAGCTAGATTCCTGGCATTTATTACAACAACTTTAGGCCAGGCAGGCATACCTACAACACAACAGAAGAAAAATGAAGTCCGCCGATGTTACAACAATTTAATTTGGCTTGGAATCATAACATTCGCAGTATCCGACTACCCGCCATGCAGGGCAATCCCAAGTGAGATCCAGTTCTGTACCCGAAAACGTTGATGATAATATGATTATTTACTATCTGATCGTTAATTGTTGAATTCAGGGCTGCATCTAGGATTTTTTTTGCAGGTTCCGATCCCAAACTCCCAGTTCCCATTTGTAATTCATTAATTTGAGGGTCCAATTTTCGTAAGTGAATTTCGGTGCAAATACATGTATATGTGTAGCCTTTGATCATTTACAAAACAGATGTTTATTAGCATAAAATCCAATACCCAGCTGTGCAATCAGATCGATATTGAGGCTCTCAGAAGCTTTTTCTAGGAGTATTTCCTTCAGAAATCCTTTCAAATTAAACAATAGCAACAAATTTTTTTTCTGTTCATTCGAGTCTGGGCATCAGATGTTTAAATGGGCGCCCGGATGTTTTCTGGGACTAAATTGCCTCTAGATGCAGCCCAGGATTACAGTATATTGTGCATTTACATGTACATGCTTCCTGCACTCACCTTTGATGCACTCTATCACCAGATCACTATCGTTGAACGCCGAAGCTGATTGAAGTTCGAGTCGACTTCCCTTTTCACCAAATGACCAGTGTAGATCAAACGAAGGTAGCTAACGGAACGGACTCTGTGGATCAAGTGAACTACTTTTATATTCACTTGGAAGATGACATCGTCATTTTCAGTCATTTCTTTTTAAAAGTAATAGGCACTCTTCTCTGATGATGACCATGAGATGCTTTGTACAAATTGCTGAAAGTACCATATACCTGAAAAGAAGGGAATAGCGATAAAGAAGCGATGAATTGTCTAGTAGTCATCATCTGAACGCATCATGACACGATCATACGTAGAAACTTCTGCTCGTAGCCATGCGGTAACGGGTGTTATCTGAGTGTAATAGGGCGTTTCCCAAATGGTCATATCCGATTGGTCCCGTTAGCTCCGACATCGGCGCAATCACATTCATAAAACGAAGACACACCTCCAGAAAGCGATCGATTGAAACGATCCCCTGGTGGGCCTCGGAGTGCCCCCATCACAAAATAAAATGCATATCATTTTCCTGTGAACTGTCGCCAATTTTATTTTTTACAAATATGTTAGGCCGCTTGTAATATGATTTTTCTGAAGGAAAACAAAGAAGCATGCTCCATTAGAGTGAGAAATAAAATAGCTAATTCACACAACTTCGGTTTGGTCTCCCACAGTCTCGTGTCTCGAGCATGTCGAGCGCTGAAGTGAAATTGACACGTCTCCTGTCTGAGATTTCCAGGTCAAAGTATTTGAATACGGACAATTTCATTGGCTCGTTTAAATGGAGCGGACATGCGACTTGATGCTTGGGGAAGCTGACATCGGGCGAAATACACGGAGAATGAAGACATTGAGCTAAGGGTAGTGTTAAGTGAAACGTGAAATGCCCTTAGCAAGCTAAGATGTCTAGCATGTCTAGTAGTGGGCTCAGAAAGAAGGATAATATTTAGCATTGCTTTCAACAATTGCTCAGTCATATCCCAAGCTTATGTGTCAACATGGTTAAAAGCATTTGATGGTCAGTCAGGTACCAGAACATACTAGAGTGACAGAGGGTGAGGCTCGGTGCCCCAGGGGTGGGGACATGCGGACCACGAGTGTAGTGGATGGATCCAAGTGTAGCATGATGTAAAGCCCCTGGAATATACATGTAGGAAGGTATATGGGGTCGGGCGAATAGTTTAGAAAATAGTGAGTAGGCTAAATGTCCAAATAATCTGAAACTCAGTTATCGGACCGAAAAACTAAGTTTTCTAATAGATAACTTACAGGAAAAGTTTGGGTTTGGTTGCCTTTGATACATATTATTACAACTCACTCATATATTTTCTCATTTTAAAAATTTTTTTTGAAGGAGTACTAATCATTTTAAAATCGCGAACTCGCAGAGACAGAGTACCGCCATTGTACCGTATCCAGAAGGCGGATATGACGTAGGGAAAAGGCTTGGAACTCTTCTGTCTGTTCGGGTAATATACGTGAAGCACGGAGTCTTCAGTCGAAATTGAGTGATAATCATGTCGACGAGCGGCAGTTCCGATTCCAGCGGTGAAAGCGACGAGGACGCTGTGTTTGGTTTTCTGGGCTACCAATTCGAGCCGAAACACTCAGATACGGAGATCAGAGCTGCGGGGAGGATAGCAGCTCTAAAGCGAGACAGGCCACGAAATGAAGACAGAAGCCCGTGTGGAAAATTTAGTACATGTATGGTGTCGGTACACACGCTGCTCTAATCGATGGCTTACGGGAGAGATCGAGTGTCTTCGCTGTTGGATGGCAACTAGAAATGAAAATGGTATGAGCTATTTAGTATTTGAAGTAATTCTTAGCAAGTTTTACACCGTCAAACTTGCACCTTAACACACGCAGCTGCATGCTGCCTCCATATGTTCTGCCTTCCGCTTACGTCACACTGTTTTACATAGTTTTACTCCTATTGGCTAAAATAAGTCACGTGGCAATACAATGGCGCTTTCCTGGGGTTTGGTAAATTTGACGGTATCACAGCATTTGGTTAACTATTTCTGTGTTAAAATAAATTCCAAAAATTAAAAAAAAAATACAGTTGAATACCATTTGACTAGCTCTTTCAGTCCAAATATAGCTTTACCAAACCCGAACCTTTCCGTTAAGTTATCAAATTGAAAACCTAGGTTTTCAATTCGATAATAGGTTTTCAATTCGATAACTTAAGTTTACGGTCGAAAACCTAGGTTATCTACCAGACAGCGCCGAGTTTCTCTTTCCTTACCTCGAGTTTCTGTTTCTCAACATCGAATATAACAGTTGTCTATGGATAACTTATCAAACCGAATCGAAAACTTAACGGTTGAAAAGCTAGATGTTCGTCTGTCTGTCTATCTATCTGTCTAACCCCAAGTTTCTCTTTCAATCTCGAGTTTCTCTAATACAGTACGCCCACTTTCCAGTTACCCTATCCTACTGGTAGGATAGCAGTAGGATAGCTGGAGGATAGCTGTACCATCCACGTATCATGGCCGGACCCTCCACGGATGATGGCTGGATGATGGCCGGATCCTCCGTGGATGATGGCCGGATCATCCGTGGATGATGGCTGGATCATCCACGGATGATGGTCGGACCATCCACGGATGATGGTCGGATCCTCCACGTATGGTTTGGGCCGTGAACTGACGTGCCTGCACTATACTGAGTTTCACTGATAGATAATCATATGTTTTCGACGAGTTATAATCGCATATAATGCGGGATTATTTCTGATCGATGAAAATAATCTGGAAGAAAGGGGTTTACGGTATATTCATCGAAAAGTATAAATTCATCTGTTTATGAAGTGGATGCGTGAAGATTCGTATATTTATGTTCTTGTATTTGTCAATGGCTCACAATGTGCGGCGAAAAATATCGACACTCCTATCGTACTACCCGTAATTTGCATCTTTTATTCTAACGGTTGTCCTCTACTTCTACTTCAGTCTATTATCTTGATTATTCTCGCAAATATGTATTAGTTTAGCACAGGGTAATGCAATAAATTTGATCTGCGATTGGCGTTTTCCGATCGCGAAGAAAATGTTCTTGTGTGTGTGTGTATATATATATATATGCTCTCAGCGAGGTCCGCGCTATACTCTTCGCACATGTGCGTAGATTTCGTCATATCTCTCTTTTCGTTTAGGGCCTACATTTTCTCTTTGGAAAACGTATGTAATCAATCTCAAAAGAGTATATTTCCAACTTTAAAATGACTACATAATAAGCTAATAGTTCGGGCAAAATAGTACGCCCATAATAAATTTAAGTAATATTTATTTGATCAGTCTAATTTTCTAATAAAATTTACTTTGTGAATGTATGGTTTCTATTCGCAACTTTACTTTTATTCACATCTGGAGATTTTTTTTGCTATTGTATCTTCATAATCTTTGATTAATTCTGTCAATGTCAGAGAAAAGGGAACCCTTGAAATCGTATATTGTGTCCACCTTCGCATGCAAATTATTTTCGCCACTTGCCATTCTGGTTGATTTATTTATTTAATTGTTCAGTTGAATTTCAACTTTCACAGAAACTGTTTTGTTCCATCAAACCACCTTTTGTCTGCGTATGTTCACCAGTCTATTATGTTGTTAGTACGTTGATTGAACTCTGTGTCACTTCCGACTTCGATGCTCATAAACAAGATGCTTTATTTATCCATATACAAATTTCTGAATCAATTCATAAATTTACAAGCACTATATATATATTTTAAAACAAATAAAAATAGATAATTTGAAATATATATATAGCGGAGATTATTGTACAGTTTCGTATAAATCTATTTCAGTAATAGACTTTATCAGAAAGATAATAGTAATCCATTGATTATGGTTTTATAATAGTAGATCCCATTTTATTGTTTTCGGGTTTTTTTTTTATTTTATTCCAATTACGCATACTTACCACTTTCTAATATACTCATCGTCACGCTAGTCCAATGCTAGTCTGCTAATACTAGTAGCCAGATAAATCATGCGATTATCTACTGCAAGTTATCGATCTTCACTTTTGAAGTGACGATGATATAATCACAACTCAAATATAGAATATTATATCACAATGACTTCCATTATCGGAGTTACTTTTATTTTACTTTTGATACCGATCCCTTAATGATACCCTGAAACCAGTGGATGTAATACGCCTCATCTATATGTCTTCGCTGGTATATTGCATGGTACAGCTAACGCAAATATAGATGTACGGTCTGCAAGGTTAATTAGGTAGTCTACAGACTTTTGATTTTGAAATCAGGCCATTTTCCCTTCTCTAAAGTTCTAAAAAAAAAAAGATTTTGAGTTTAATTTTGGAAGATTGGATTGTTGGGGTGCCTTCCCTTCTTGATTCATAAAGAACATATGCATGCAAACATTAACTGTGGAAATTGATGTTTTCGGGCAGCTTCCCATACGGTTAAAGAATGTATACGACAGTATATTCAATTGCCCCGAACATCTTGACAAGAATATATAATATATGAGAAACCAAATAATTAATTACTCAGAAGGTAGTCTCCTTAACAAAATGCATTCAGCCTAAACGATTCTTTTGTGAATAGGATTTCGCCATAACATGCAAACGATGCGGACGACCGCTGGTTAGAAACGATTCGATTTAACAGCTTGCGTAAAGATCCCACATAGCAGAAAGAAAAGAGATACCAATGGTAGTACGAAATAAGACAGAAAAATGAGAAATAATGTGGAATTCTACTTTTATCTCCATCATTATACATCCCCAGGTTTGTTGGCTAATGGTTCTATATAGAATCCTCAAAATATGGTTCTATATAGAACCCTCGAAATATGGTTCTGTATAGAACCCTCAGAATATGGTTCTATATAGAACCCTCAAGAAATGGTTCTATATAGAACCCTCAAAAAATGGTTCTACATGGAACCATTTCAAGATGGTTCTACACAGAACCCTCTCATGAAGGTTCTGTGGGACCATGTGAAGGGTTCTATGTAGAACCATTTTTAAGGGTTTCAGGTCGATCCATTAAATGTTCCCAACAGAGCTAGGAGTTTTATGTGGATGTTATATAACACCAATTGTTCTATACAAAAGTTTCTGCATAGACATCTTTTTCATGAAGGAAATTCGTAGCTGTAGGATTTACAACTGGTATGATAATGGACTAAACTAAGAACATGCACAGGTAAAAACATGAGAAGACCTGCAGTCAGGTTTGTAAAGATCACTTCATTTATTAAAACAACAGCCATAATATCTTTAACATATGGTCATAAGCACCGAAAACTTCATGTTCGACAGCAAATGCGATGAACATCATGCCACTTCAATATTATGACAAAACTCGAAAGATACTATTGCACTATACTATGGGGAGATTCATACATGAAACACACATCAGCCCCCACAACTAGGATTCCTGCGGAGGCAAAAATTCCTGTGGCATTGGAATATTCCCCATTTAACACAATGTTAAAGATAGTGCCACGGCACTGTAGCTCATCTGGCTGTAACTGGCAAAAGTAGCTAAGAATTTTTTACTAAAGAACTGCAATAGATGAGTTTCTAATTGTGTTGTCCCCCTTGAACACTGAATGATCCATGATTTCATAACAAAGTTTCAGGGGACATTCAAGAAGCGGCCATATTGGATTTTCGACATGGACCAAAAAAGGTATCTTGCACAACCGGACCACAAGGTAAACCTGTGTACCCATTTTGACAGATCCATGCAGTAATTTCCTGAGAATTCACGATAACAAAATTCCATGGGAAAATTCAAGATGGCCGCCTGGTGGTCATATTGGGTTTTCAAATTGGACCAGAAAATTTATCTTGCACAACTAGACTCCAAGGGGAACGTGTGTATCAAATTTGAGAAAGATCAAGGCAGTAGTTCCCGAGAAATCGTGATAAAGTTTCAAGGGAAAATCCAAGATGGCTGCCTGGTGGCAATATTGGACTTTCGAATCAAATCACAAAAGGTATCTCGCACAACTAGACCCCAAGGTGAACCTGTGTACCAAATTTGAGAAAGATCCATGCAGTACTTCAAGAGAAATAGCAATAACAATGTTCATGGGGAAATTCAAGATGGCCGCCTGGTGGCCATATTGGATTTTTAAATCAGACCACAAAAGGTATCTTGCACAACTAGACCCAAAGGAACCTGTGTACCAAATTTGAGAAAGATCAAGGCAGTGGTTCCTGAGAAATTGTGATAACAAAATTTCATGGGGAAATCCAAGATGGCCACCTAGTGGCCATATTGGATTTTCATATTGGACCGAAAAGGTATCATGTACAAGTAGACCCCAAGGGGAACCTGTGTACCAAATTTGAGAAAGATTCATGCAGTACTTCCTGAGAAATCATGATAACAATGTTTCATAGGGAAATCCAAGATGGCCGCCTGGTGGCCATATTGGATTTTTGAATAGAAGCAAAAAAGGTATCTTGTACAACTAGATCACAAGGGGAACCTGTCTACCAAATTTGAGAAAGATCCATTCAGTAGTTCCTGAGAAATCGCGATAACAATGTTTCATGAGAAAATCCAAGATGGCCGCCTGGTGGCCATATTGGATTTTTAAATCGAAGCAAAAAAGGTATCTTGTATAACTAGATCCCAAGGGGAACCTGTCTACCAAATTTGAGAAAGATCCATGAAGTAGTTACCGAAAAATAATGACGACAAGATTTCACTGGCAAATTCAAGATGGCCGCCATGGCAGCCATATTTAAAATCATAACGACACCGCATGAACAAATTCTGGTGTACTCATTGGTGGAAACATGCATGCCAAGTTTCAGCTTAATCGGTCAAGCGGTTTCAGAGAAGACGATGTTTACACACGACGGACGATGGACGACGGACAGTCAGGCCATGACATTAGCCCAGATGAGCTAAAAAGTGCTAAGACAAAGTTACCGGTACTTTTGTTACGACATTGGCCTCAGCATTGCCGATTGTTGTGGCTAATTGAGGGAGCTGTACATGATAGGTGATATTCCCACCATCGACATAAAGACACTTTTGAACATAAAATAGTATGTGACATTCCCAATCATTCAGTATGTCATATCCCCATCATACACTAACAGTACACGATATCCCCATCATTCAGTGGGCGATATCCCCATCATTCACTAACAGTATGCGATATCACCATCATTCAGTATGCGATATCCCCTCATACACTAACAGTACGCAATATCACCATCATTCAGTAGGCGATATCCCCATCATACACTAACAGTACGCGATATTCCCATCATTGAGTAGGTGATATCCCCATCATACACCAACAGTACACGATATCACCATCATTCAGTAGGTGATATCCCCATCATACACTAACAGTATGTGATATCCCCGTTATTCAGTTGCAGATATCCCCATCGTACACTAACAGTACGAGATGTAACAGTACGAGATATCTCCATTATATACTAACAGTACGCGATATTCCCATCATACACTAACAGTATGTGATATCACAATCATTCAGTAGGCGATATCCCCATCATTCAGTGCGAGATTTCCCCATCATACACCTGTGGCATCTTTGGCTTTGACTCGGTGTCAAGCAGACATCAGAACAACCATCTCTAAGTTGGTGTTAAACCCCTAAATAGATACAAGATTAATAATTAACCAATCATGCTCCACCGTGACAATGCCCCCCCCCCCCCACCCATATGATTAATATGACTGGAACAGTCATTCATTGGACAAATAGATATACTCAGGAACACAGACGTTATGGATTATATCAATTTCTTTAATTCTTGTGAGCGACGTTTCAATGGAGATACTAGCATTATTGTCAAGCATTTTTGGCAATTCATCATTAGCTTAACAAAAATGCTAGTATCTGCATTAAACATCGATCATAAGAATTAAAGAAGTTGATATCCATAACATATGTGTTCCTCAGTGTATCCTCAGACTTCTAAATGCCACTTAAACAACAATTAGATATATCTTGGTCCAATCGGCCCCCTGGAGGTGCAGTCTGTCGGAGATGGCTCTATTCCCATCTCCTACCGACAACCACACCACTAAGAGGACCGAGAATCCACCCTGGTGAGCCAGATCTCCGAGGTGAGTGGACCGCAACCTCTCCAGTCCCCTGCTCGATGATCTGCACACTAGGGTGAGGGTGATGAGAGAGTCAATAAATACACACATTAACAACAAATGTCTACTTTAGTATAATATTGGAATGATTCTTGCATGTGTCCGAGATAAAAGAATCCTTCAATAATCCAATCATGAACCGAACAAGACGATTTGACTAGTCCATGCCAGCAGTGAGACAAATACATGATGAAGCCGACAGATGTAATGAAAGTTTTCACAAAATCTGAATAATCCTCAGACGAGGTTCGTCATACACAGACTGAGTCATATACTCTCTTCAGAGTGACTGGAACAGAGAGATTTAGATTTAGTTTGAAAACAAACCGCTCCAAAAAAAGAAGGGTTTTCTTCAGTCCAGAGGGATATTCTACACCAAAGAGATAGTAAAATGTGAATATTGCACCAAGGGCAAAAGAAATGTCCACACTGGTATCATCCTGGAGAATCTGCATGCTGTCCATGTGTGGCAGTATCCTCTCCGCCTTCAAAGGATTTCCTTCGGCACAGTTGTGAATCGACATGACCGGGGTTGGAATTTCTGGCATCTGAAAAGGGAATTTAGTAAAAAATCAGGATATACTGTATTAAGGTAGATTTTACATCTCTTATGTTAAGGGAACTTTTGAAGGATTTGCAGTCTTAACAATATATTGTGGAAATAGCCATTATTAGGTAGGTCACAAGTTCAAATTTGGGAAGATGATTGGATTTTTAGTGTCCATTTTCAAAGCAATACTTGAAATGCCCCATGGCACTATTACATAATACGAACGCTCAACAGATGCACTGTTAAGAAGGGGTCATCTAAGGGATGTTACAGACAAAAATAACACTTGGGACAGGGGAGGGGATTATTCAGTTCGATGGTATATGTGTGTCTAGTCATTTAACATTAGGGAGATAGGATAAATGGTATATGGGTGTTGGGGTCAGAAAAAGTTGTCTTCCCCGCACACATTTCTCCGGAACAGCCCAAAACTCTTAAGACTTTCTAATGCCAATACAAAATGGAATCAACCAGTATGGTCAGCTTTCAAATATATTCAGAACCATGAAGGTTACACAAACAATTCCAGTGTTCAATTCAACCGCAATTCAAGACCATGAGGGGTGAAGATGAAACATTGATGCATTTTCATACTGAATTCAAAAATGTAAGGGATGGTTAACCAGCTGCAAATGCCTTTCCTCATTAATATGCAAACAATTTCTAAAATATTGAATTCATTTAGCTTTCTTTCCATCAGAGATCTTTTTCTGCATGGAAGGGGCAATCTCTCTACTTCCATCTATGCTATTTAGTCTACCCAAATGAGCAACTGATAAACTAGTCTATACTCACTTAGTCAATAATGAACATCAGGGTATCGTCTTCTCGAAATAAGGATGGCAGCAGCGGAATGGCAGCCCCCAACTGCAATCCTGCATAGTATAGACTACATGTATTCAACCTAGTCAACAGGAAGATCATGTATTTGCATAACAATGATTGACAAGACAAAAACAAAACTCTGCCCTACAATAGTCCAGTCCTAACAAATGAGTATGAATACACAATAATTTCATACTGAGATTTGGTTACCCATACTCTTCTACTCAAGTAGAAACTCCATATCCACATGCTATTGTACTAAGCCTACATTTATGTTGGCCAACTATCAGGTCATTCTTTCTGCATGCAAGTGTCAGAAAACAAAGGCGATAAACATAGTTTCTGGGTACAACAATTGAGTCTTGACTGGTGCATTTTCAGTAACACAAAGGCCTGACCAATAGATGCTTATATGACAGACAGGCCAGAAGATATCATGCAGAAGTACATGCACTTGTAAATCACCTTTCTTTTCGTACTCATCCATGTGTGCACTGCTGCTTCAGTGCATTTTGTGCCCTCTCCACTAATTGACTATTTTGGAGGCCATTCACTTTAATCTTGTAACAACCATTTTATCCACATCTACTTGAAGGTATGTCTGCATATCTGATAAGAGCTGGAAAGTAAAGATAATTCACTCCAGTTATCCTCAAGTAAGATATCTTGGCTTGAGAATCTAATTGATTAAATGGAATGTAAATTGCAAGGCAATGCCATTGATTTATAGTTCAATAATTGGGACAAGAGATCCACTTGTAAAATCCAGGACAGACTACATGCAATTTTTAATATATAATCGTATACTCTTGTCATCAATCTGAAAGGACTGGAACACTCCACTAAATACTATGCGGAAGAATTATGACTAGAAGTAATTTGGATGCAATGCAATGAAAAATTCTGGCATGAACTAAAGTGCATTTTGACAATCATGGGGGGGGGGGGAATAATGCAAGAATGAATCACTCTTCCTAAACAAAGCTGCACCAAGTGCAGGTAGGTAAATAAGGAAAGTATCAAGCGGATAAATTCAATCAGGAATGTGTCAAGCCTCAAATGATTACTACAGTACAGTGCAGAAAAGACTTCACACTAGTCGCGATGAAATAAAAACAAAAATACGTGTCAGGCGCACCTACTTGTTCAGGGCTCCGCGTTAAAAACGCGAGAAAGAAGAAACACTTTTTCTACTGCCTCGCGTCAAAAACGCGCCCACCAAAAAGTTCCAGTCGCGTTCTAAAGATCGAGCGCGAGTACCAGGAACGTCCTTCTGTTAGTTCTGACGCGTTTTTTTATAACTGGTGAAAACGCGACCATGTTTTATGCAAATCGGTTAATAAGCGCCATCGGTGTGACAGAGCTTGTATTGTTAAATAAATTATGATTCGCGGAGAACAGTAATTGTCGGTGAACGCTCGTTCGGACACGTGGATCGTTCATAGCGCAATTGAATTTATTGCCATAGAAAGGACTCCACTGAGCAGTTTCATTAAAATTACGCATTCTGGTCAAATTGATTACCGTACCTAGAATCTGGAGTCTATATAAATGTATTTTGTACGATATTTATAAAATTTATCTGCCAGTGTCCGCATTTTATTTTCCTGCATATATCACGCTGTGGTATCACTTTTCATTACACGGAAGGATTTCCAACTTCAAGAAAATAACGAAGGTCGTCAATAATGGTCAATATCACAGAGATATGTGTTTCTTCTTCCTACTACAATCAATTTTATATTAGATCTAAAAACATAATTTTGTATGATCTGAATTGGAATGAAATCTTTCGGGACGTCTGAGCGAAGAAGTGCTCTCGCCGGGCCGCTCTCGCCATGGTCCGCGTGCTGCCACAGCAACAATAACAGCAGGAAACTCTTCGGTCTTCAATTTCGCATTCCGGTTTTCTCGTGCAAAAATGAAGGCTTTATGGAAGAATTTCTTTCGTTCACTCTAGATTCTTTTTGCGTTCCACAATGTAACCTGTTATGGAGGTGACTATAAAACTGCTGATAAGTTTTGGCGGGATCTGTTGTAATCCATTTCCATAAAGACATCTTTGTACTCGATCTAGTGTTTCGTATTCAGAGGCGAATGATATCCCTTCTGATTGAAAATTCCCATACGGATTTCGCGGCCCATCCCTTCCACTTAGATTTGATTGAAATTGTAGTTTAAGGGCCGCTTCCCATTCGGATTTCGCGGCCCATCAACTCAATGTTTTATTTGAATTTCGCGGTACATTACTTTGTTTATTGAATTTCTTTTCCAGTGCTAAATAAATAAATAAATAAATAAATAAATAACAATGAGAGATTAGTAGGAGATATAAATAGAAGTAAATAAGAATCGCTATATGTACAAGTTCGTAAGTCTCTTTTTGGTTTTTGGTTAAGTTATACTGGTAAATATGAGTTCACTGTAATCGCGTGTATGATTCCTTTGTCTTGGTACCCCTTTGAACGCACAAAGCCGTCCAGAAAAAACTGGGAGAACCATGGGCGTAAGGACGCCCTTGGGAACAGGGTGGGTTCTTCCAGAAATCTGTGCCTGTAACAATTGCTTGGAGTGTGTATTGGGGCACAGGACGGCAGGTCTACGTCCTATAATATTGCGTGAAAGTCAAAGGATCATATTCTGTGTTAAGGCGTCAGTTCGGTGTCATCTATGGGTTATCGTGTCGGTGTGGTTTAGGATGTGATGTTCTGGTTCCGGAGGTTTCTTGTTGTGCGGCGATGTTGGTATTCTTGTGATCGTCATCCGTCTTCTGTTTTCAGTCTTGTCCAGCCCGTCTTTGGTCTTCGGTGTGCCGTGGGGTGCTGTTTAAATTTTTTTGTCGTCGTCAGTGTTCTGTTTGTTGTCTGTTTGATGAGGACCTTCATCGTGTTCATCTCCATTTCTGAAAGTATAAGATGAAACACTGTGTAGTATTCATGTTTGTGAGTGACATTATCTGTGTGCGTGGTTGTTTCTTGGACGTGTGCTAATGATTTATGTCCTTGGTTGTTGAATTGGTAGCGGCCTTTAGGTTTTGGAGACGAATGTGGTTACCGGCCCACACGGAACATGGTATCTCCGGTGCCCACATTGCCTATTTTATTGCGAAAGATAGATTTTTGGCCAATATTGTCGCAGGGATGTTGATTGGTTTTGGCCACCGATTTTTGAGACTAATGTGGCAACCGGCCCACACGGAACATGGTATCTCCGGTGCCCACATTGCCTATTTTATTGCGAAAGAGAGATTTTTGGCCAATATTGTCGCAGGGATGTTGATTGGTCTTGGCCTCCGATTTTTGAGACTAATGTGGTAACCGGCCCACACGGAACATGGTATCTCCGGTGCCCACATTGCCTAAATTTTATTCCAAAAGAGAAATTTTGGCCAATGCTGACATTGTTAGTTAGTGTTGCGCATGCACGGGGGTAGTGTTATATACTGGAATAATAGCCAGCAGTTTTTATAAAATCTATTAAGGACTTGAATACCTGTTTTCTAATGGGAGGCTTAGGGTTTAATATCGCTGGTAACGTTAAGGGAGTGTTGAATTCTTTTAATTCGTTTCTAAGTGTCTCGCGTTGTGGGTAGTGTTTAGGGCATTCAAGTAAGACATGTTCTATTGTTTCTTCTACATTGTTGCATGCGGTACAGAGGGGTGAGGTGTTTTTGAGAAGCATGGACAGATGTGATTTAAGTCCGGTTTTGCCTAGTCTTAATCTGGTGATTATGCGGTCATCACGTTTATTGTCTAACTGGAATCCCTGGACTTGTCTTTTCTCTCCATCAAGGATCTTATGTAACCACCGTCCACGTTCTTCTTCGTTCCATTCCTTTTGCCACTTGCTATCTATTTTGCGTCTAATGATAGTGTTGAGTTCTTTATATCCTAATCCTATTGGCACATCGTGTGTAGTTTTAGCAAGACTGTCTTTGGCAGTTTTGTCGGCTGCTTCGTTACCTCTGATGTTGACATGCGCGGGGACCCATGCTAAAATGGCGTCTATACCCTCGTTGTGTATTTGTGTGCATATACATTCTATTTTGTGTATGAGATCAGGTCTACTGTCAGATATAGAATTTTTAATGGATGTGAGTCCACTAAGGGAGTCACTAAGTATCACCGCACGGATTGGTTTGTGCTCGATGATCCATTCGAGAGCCTTAATTATAGCAATCAGTTCACTAGTGTATACAGACATATTGTCTGGAAGTTTGAAACCATTTTGTATGTCGAGCTCAGGTATAACAAAAGCTGATCCTGTGTTATTACTTGTGTTTTTCGATCCGTCTGTATAGATTTTTATGTAATTTTTCCAGTTTTGGTTGATATATTCAAGGGTGGTGGCTCTTATAAAGTCTGGGTTGTCCTTCTTTGTGAGGTAGTCGTGAATACTTGTGTCCGCGTGGGGCGACTCTAATTCCCAGGGTGGTCTAATGATTTTGTCTGTGTCGCAGATGTGTGCGATGGGTATTTCGTGCTCTTGGAATAGGTTATTTACGGTGTAGCCGAGGGGGGCGGAGTCTTTTTCCCAGTTTTTCTTTAAATATTCATATTCACTTTTATCTTCAAAAAATTTGTGGCATGGGTGATTTTCGCCCTTAGCTCTAGTTTTTCCTGCATATTTCAGGGACAGTTCCTCTCGTCTTAAATGAAGAGATTTCTCATTGGTTTCTATTTGAAGACTACATAGGGCGGTTCCCTTGAAGGCTCCAGTAGCTATTTTTAGAGCAGAATATTGAATGCTGTCTATTCTTTTTAGTTGTGTCTTACATGCTGATTGGTAGGCGATGGACCCGTAATCTATTTTTGACCTAATGAGCGTTTGGTATAATTTCATCAAACTATATTTATTCGCTCCCCAGTTTGTCCCAGACACACACCTCATGAGGTTCAGGTCTTTATTGCACCGGAGAACTAGTTGATCGATGTGGTCTTTCCATGTGAGTTTTCTGTCAAAGATCATACCAAGATATTTAACACTATTTCTGAATTCAATTTTCTGACCTCCTAGTGTTAGTTTAACGTCAATGTGTTTATTGTTTGAGAATATAATACCCGTTGTTTTGAGAGCGGAAAATTTGAAGCCCCATTTATCCGCCCAACCACTAATTGTATCTAGTGTTTTTTGCATTATACCTGTAAGTTTTTTGATGGAACGTGCGGTTTTCCAGAGGGCAGAATCGTCAGCAAATAGGGACTGTTCTACTTCTGGATGTTTCGTGTCAATTTCATCGGCTAGGCCATTGATGAGGATGTTAAAAAAGGTGGGGCTAATGACGCTTCCCTGAGGGGTACCGTTGTCTAGTTGATGGTCGGTGGATAGGGTGTTTCCTAGGCGAACTTTAAAATTTCTGTTGTTTAGGAAGTTTTTTTATCCAGTGTTGCATTCTTCCCTTAATCCCAAGTTTGCTTAATTGAATAATTATGCCGTCCTGCCATACAAGGTCAAATGCTTTTTCTATGTCTAGGAAGATACCTAGTGTGTACTGATGTTTGGCATTCCCCTTTTTTATCGAGTGTTCCACTTATTGATTGAAATTGTAGTTTAAGGGCCGCTTCCCATTCGGATTTCGCGGCCCATCAACTCAATGTTTTATTTGGATTTCGCGGTACATTTCTTTGTTTTCTTTTAATATCTTTTCCAGCGCTAGTGTTCCACTTAGATTTGCCTTTTCATTTTATTAAAGTATACTCAAGTTGTGACACTTTATTTCATCCTGCCGCTAATATTATCATAATCCCAATGTGCAAAAGATTACCAGGTGAATCGCTAATCCCCTGAACTGTTTTTCACTTGCCCCGTCACTGAGTTGAATGTGACACCTCAGTATTATTACTTCACAGCAGGTAAGTAACAACGGTGTCGGTCACATCTCCGAAGAGTTCAACAGATTAAATTAATAAAAAGATTGATGTATAATATATTTTATTTGAGCATAAAATCACTGAACTGTTGCTATCCACGCGATACCTGTATATTTATTTATTTTAAAATACAGCGCTTGTAAACATCTTAAATGAACTAAGAAATGTAACGTGAAATAAAACATTGAGTTGATGGGCCGCGAAATCCGTATGGGAAGCGGATCTCAAACTACAATTTCATTTTCGGTTTTACAAAGAAATCCAGGTGATTGCCGCTCACGGTCAGTCGTATTTCGAACGTTCAGAAAGAAGAGAATTTGTGTGTGTTTGTCACTGAACATTTATTGAAACATTCAGAATAATATGGAACTTGATCCTCTTAATTTGTTTTTGCAGTCATACCATCGATGCACTAAACTAAAAACAAGCGAAATTGCTTATTATATAAAACCGCAAAAGTTTATGTCCGGGAATAAAAAGTATGAGGAAAGAAAAAGTTATTCAACCACAGCAAAAAATAATTTTCTTAGATTTTCTTGAATTTCTTAAATAGGAAAAATAGATTATTTCATCTGTGATACAATGTTTAGAAAGTTCCGAACAATAATAATTATGACGTTTTGGGGGATAATTTCTGGCAGTTATTGAAAGGAAAGAAGACAAGAAAAAATAAGAAAAACCTTCCAATTTTCTCCGTAAATGATATTGATTGTCAGATGCGTGAGGCGGCTCTTTCAGCGGGGCTTAGCTCTGCAGGGTCAAAGTTCGCAGAGTTGACGATGTCAATTCCATTTACAATGGCGTACAATGTACCTCCAATTCCTATTCCCAGGAACTGCGGGGGGACTCTTATTTCCTTGTTTATAATCCTCGTAATTAATGCAGAGATGACAATTGAACGTGTTATAAGCCTCACTGATCCAACCAGGAAAATAAGGACGTCTTTTGCTCTAGGCCAAGCGTTCACAGTACCGGTATACAAATTTTCAGAGGTCAAACATCCCTTTCCCGCCTCGCACCACGTGGATCTATTGGCCGGGAGTTCACATTACATGTATGTATTTGTAACAATTTCGATCAGTACATTTTGTAAACATCATTTAATTATACGGGTTTCTAACCCATTCTGTCAGTCATTCAACTTTATCCACAGGCATAACTTTGCATTCATTCATTCATTATTTCTCGTAAATTGAAAGCCTTTCCATTCTCGATCCGGTCCGTTCATTTCATTCCAGTCAAACTCCGTTCAAAACATGATAATCTGGTCATAAGTCATTCATATTTCGGTCGGATTAAAAATATTTGCGGTCATATTTTAATAACCGAATCGAACCGCGAACGAAACGAGTATAAACATTAATGCCTCTGAACTGATCCCTGCCATCGGTTGTCGACTGAAGAACGCTTCACACAAAATTCACACCCGTTGAGAAATCGCGTGTATATTTCCCGCCTGTCTGGTCGACGCGCTGAAAACAGTTCGCCTGGCGTCGATGTCTTTCATGACCGCGTCGGAGATAAAACGCGGAAAAAACATAGTCGCTCCATACTCGCGATTTAGACGCGCGCTTGTTTTCTTTCAGTCGGGACTATCTTTAATTGACGCGGGTGAGTAGTCGCGTTAGACACGCGCTACAATCGCGTCACACGTGAAGTCTTTAATGCACTGTACTGTATTGCTTTCCAGACCAATTTGTTTTGATTTTTCTTCCACACCTTACTGTAAGGACAGACCGAATTCAAGGGAAATAACCCTTGCCTTGAAAAGAAAACTGACAGATTTGTGGAAAAAAGGTTGGTTTATTTGTCCAACTTGACTCCAGCTACATTTTGCTCTAGATTATTTGAAGTTTCAAGAACTAAAACATGAGACAAATGAGGGACATTAACAGATACTGACAGGGATTCAATGTTCACTAACCAATTTGGAAATTTTCAAACATGGGAATTCTTCCAGCACTTCTCTCGTCGTTTTCTCCAAAAGGAGCTTTTTCCTGTGAAAGACAGTCCTCTTCATTTTATCCTCCAGAATATCCAGGTTAGGCCTAGCCTTTCCCACTCCTGCCTGGATCATTCTGATATGGGTTGCTAGGGTCCTTTCATCTTCTCCAACATCTCCATCATCTTCTGGTACCTGAATATATACATGTAGTTCTATCACAGGGGTCAGGTAATTTAACAGGTAATTTGACAGGTAATTTTTGAAAGAGACAGGTAGAGAAATAATGTACAGGTCTTCAGTTTAACAGGTAACCAATAATTGTTTTGTGGAGTTCAAAATATATCTTTGACAAAATTCATTCAAATCAACTAATTAGTTCATGAAAACAAAGCGTCAAAGTGCAAAGCCATATTGTGTGTATTTGGGCCACTACGCATGCGCAGTTACACAATATGGTGTCTACCGTAATATGGGCCCAAATACACACAATATGGCGTCTACCGTAATAAGGTCAGGGTCGATGTGAAAATGGTTCGTGTACAGCTAATCACCAGCACCGGAAACTTTAATTAAAGCGACAAGCGTGGAAAAGAAGGAATCAGCTTCCCGAAAGTAACAGGTAAGGAGCATCAAAATGAACTATTATATGGTACGGGTTATACCACACGGAGATCCATACATGTCGTCTGTGACTATCAACCGAAGGCGTTCTTGACAGGAACAGTTGTGGCTAGAGCTGGCCAGTGATAATACGGTACCCTACACATACTTTTTGCAGGAGGCTGTATTTATTAATTATCATCATAATTATTAACTCACCAGCCCCAAGCTCATGTGAGACATTGATATAATTCAGCAACTACAAATGAAGTGGCGGAATTCCCTATAGGCTATTACCGAAGAAAGGGGGACTGATCAATTCCCTATAGGCTATTACCGAAGAAAGGGGGACTGATCCACAGTTGCCTGGCCTGTGGGGTATTGGATGGTTGATGTCTACGTATAAATTTTTTCAATAATTTAGGAAATTTAATAAATATATATATATTTTTTTTTAATCTTTTTTTTTTTTTTAAATATTCTTTCTAAGTGTATGTCTCTTTCATCTTTGGCTCAATTAAAGTAAATGTCGAGCCGAGTTACTACAGTTTTTAATTATCTACTGTACCATACCCTGTCCTCTATGACATAGAATAAAAGAGAAGTTGGGAATAGCATCTTCACGGAAGTTGAATGACTGCCGTAGCCTCGAACCCGAAATCCTAACAATTATGTCACGCACAACGAACAACGCTGATCGGCTATCTTGGATTGACGGACACGTTTCACAGTTTTGAATTTCGCGCACTGTCCACTGCAATAGTGCATAGACTCTATAATAATAATAAAACTTTATTATAGAGTCTCTGAATAGTGTAAACAGTCAATCAGCGTTGTTCGTGGTGCGTGACGTAATTGTTATGATCTCGGGTTCGAGGCTACGGCAGTCCCTCTTGCATATGGCTCCAATTTCAACGTCCGTGAAGATGCTCGAAGCGGGAAAATTTAACCGTTGATTTGAGAGAGGATTTTACAAAAACTATGCACCGCAGCGCCATATACGAGCCGGGATTTGTGCTATGAAGTGTAACAGAAAACCTGAACACCGCCAGGTATGAGTAAATTGCGTTTATTTGTTCTCAATCGAGCCTCTGAAATCCGGTAATTTCTGGCGGGAAAGTGCATTTCAAGTTTGCGTCCCTTGATATTTATGTGTTGTGAGATGGGTATGTATATGCAATCCAATTGATACGAATTCCCTGTGGGCCTTGCAGGCCCTAAAATTTGGGGCGAACGATCGTTCAGTTCGCCTAGCGGTTACCCAAAATGAAAGACGCATAACCGAATATTCGTTCGCCTAAATTATGGCCCAAACCCTGTGTCACGATGACATAATTTAATAATAATTTCCTGTTCTAACCTGAAAATCATTTCCGATCGAAGCATGGGGTGTACTTACGGGTTAAGGATAGTTCCCATGGCCCAAAATCAAGTAGCCTACGCCATGAAATCACGTGACTTTAGGCCATGAAATCACGTGACTTCATGAAATCACGTGACTGAATGCTCTTAAGCGTGATTACGTCTAATTAGGATGCAAATTTGCGCTAATTAGCGTTAAATGAGTATTACTGGTTACGGGTTAGGTTTAGGGTTTTGGGGTTAGGGTTAGGGTTAGGTTTGTGTTAGGTATATAAAAAAAAATCCAACGGTTGCTTTCAGCTGCCTCCGTGGCTCAGGGGTAAGATGCCTGACTATGGAGCAAAGAATGGCGGGTTCGATCCCCGTCGGTGCCAGTTCGTTATTTTCGGACAGGTTTTTTCTAGCTCGTAAATTGTTGGACGGGTAAATACAGTGCCCCAACAACATGTGGAAATTGCAGGAAAAATTCTAAGTCCAAAAAATAACAAATAACAGGCCACTTGATTGTGGGCCATGGGAACTATCCTCGACCGTACTTACGAGCGATTCGATGTTAACTTCACACACAAGAGCCCCAGTCGAGGGGAGATAATTGAACCCGAAACCCATGTGCGTTTTCATACACTCTCTGATACTTAGATAATATACAGCCCAGGTGTATATACCGCTGTGTGGGATTATATGACCAGGGTAAAAGTTTCTCAACTTCCTCTCACCTGACTGCGCGTTGTGTCCTGGTTATGGGGCCCTAACCAAGACGCAATACCATAAGTGTACGGCCCGGAACCTGCATGATGCCGACAGACGAAAACGAAAGTGAATGACGGATAAACTTTACGTTCAACTGTTTCAAGATTAAAACGTGTATATGGGAATTTAATTTGAGATAATATTTTAGAAATAGAGGTCACAATTCCAATGATAAAAGTCTGCCAGTCACACAAAATTGGACTCTCTACGCAACACGTGGTAATGACGAAAATTGGTCACCGGGTAATGATTTTTCTTTGCCAGCGGCAAGGGCACCGGAAGCCAACGGCAGCGTCCGATATTGAGAGGGGCGAGATTAGGGCCGGCTATGGGAACGAGATTATTATCACATGCAAAATCAATATGTCAGCGTAGATAGCAACAGCAATTTTCATTGAATGAACTCCAGTCAAAAACCAATGCCTAACCACAACAAAACTCATTGGCATAACCTATCTGCTTAACCTATTTGGATAACCTATAAGTTATGCAGTTCAGAAATGGGGAACGAACTGTGGGTTACCTAGGGTCAATTTCACATAACCTATTTTCAGGTTAAGTAAACTTTTCAAATTTTAGGGCCTGCCTTGGAAAAATAAACGGCATGCTGTTTATTTTTAAAGATCAACTCGTTCTATTTTCTCGTGAATGGTAGAAACAAGTTTAGTTTTTTGTGGTCAAATGTGTCTCATTTTGTACCTGTTGTCACATATGTCACTTTCGCTGACTTTGAGAGAAATCGATTTCAGCCCAGATTTCATGATTTGAGGCTGATTACATCTTTAATTGTTGTTGTTGAGACAAAGATGAAAGAGAAATACACTTAGAAAAAATATTTAAAAAACAAAAAAATCGATTTAAAAAAGACATACATGTATATATATATTTATTAATTTTCATAATT
>JAVTVY010053270.1:0-26416 GCA_036873755.1 Hanleya hanleyi | reverse complement strand
CTCTTTTGAAAAGCGGCCACAGTCCCGGCATAGCGGGTTTTGTATATCTTGTAATCCGCAGTAACTTTCACCTACCGTTAGCTGAGGGCAAAGCACGTGCTTCGCAATGTGTAATTTCAAGTTTGGCGCTCTGGCCTACGCGTGTCACATGTAAGTATTCAATCGCAGTCTACTGCAAAGTATCGACAACAGCCCAGTAATCTATCATAGAAAAAGTAGGTTCATACCATTTCTAATTTTTTATTTATAACATTTTTATCAACTGCTTGTCGTTTAGCCGGTTCCGAAAACACGTAACTGAGTCCCATCACATTTATCTTTAATGCCACTTCCATGCGTATAGTCGACCTAGACAACCGGCCGTTAAAAAAATCGATGAAAACTAATTGTTTGCCAGGAAAAATGTATATTTTCACTAGAAGCCAGTGAATAATTTCAGGATAATCGCAATAAAACTCTCCCAAAATGAAGGGGGGGGGGGGATCAGCATCAGCATCAAATGGAGACTGATGCAAAGCGGTTTCTCAAATCCAGTCTTTGCGGAAGCCACAGGCGAGCCGCGACAAAGTTTTCCACCTTGGCCTCCAGTGCATGAGAAAGGGGGTTGTGCAGTCATTCCATGCAATTACGTAACAAAGATAAGGATGACGAGGATCAGGATATCAGGAATATGATAGAGGCCCCGGATAAGATGCCCGAGAAGGAGTGCATGACAGTAATTTAACACACTAAAGCGTTGATATGATAATGTCATTAATGTTTTAGTAACACACTTTCGCGTTGTAGTAAATAACTGATGGAGTCGTTATGGATGTCTCTCACCCCACTGGTTCTCCGTAACCCACCTATGCGACCAGTTGTGCCCTTTCTATACTACTCATCGCGCATGCGCAGTCGACCTATTGTACTGTAGGGTGCAAGCCTGGCCCAAGGGATCTCATGTAGCGAACACTCCATGTCTCTCACCGGGACCCCACTGGTTCTCCCTGGCCGGCGCCTTGAATAATATATTCATTGTAAATATAAAGTGTCTTGAAATAAAATACTTCTCTGTTCCCACTTTAAAAACAATTTGCGCCCATTAGGTTGTATCCGGTACTTAAAACACTTCTTTGCTCAAGAAACTTGAAAAACACTAGTGTTTTGCATAGGAACACTGGTGCTTTAGTTTAAGATACGAAATGCAATTTTAAAGTGAGGATAGAAAAGTGTTTTATTTGAAGACATTTATTATGAGTGAGTGAGTAAAGTGGGTGAGGATGAGTAGGAGTGGGACACGCCACGGATTAAACTAGGGAGATAATTGTACAAAGTACCAGTATTTGTTTTTACCCCTCGGCCAATTTTGGCCATGGGGTATTGTCGTCGTCTTGTACGTCCGTCTGTCCGTACGTCTGTACGTGAGCGAGATAGCCGGAGAACCGTTCCACTGAAGAATTCCAAATTTGGTATGCTTATTTACCTAGTCAAGGACCAGAAGCCTATTTAATTGGGACCTGATTGGGTGAAAACTTTGTCGGCCATCTTTAATTGTATGCGAAATGGGTAATGATCCATATCTCGGAAACCATTGAACTGTTCAATACGAAAGTTGGTATACATCATCGATACATCAAGCAACTTTCAATGAATTACCAAACCGGCTTTTCTGATTGGGTGGAGATCCTGGAGGCCATCTTTAATTTATGCGAAATCGATAATGATACATATCTCTGTTACCATTCAGTTGTTTTATATGAAAGTTGGTATACATCATCGATACATCCAGATACTTTGCATCGAGATCTGATTGACCGAACACCTTGGCGGCCATCTTTAATTTATGCAAAAACTTTAATGATATATATCTCTGATCCAATTTAAGTGTTCTATACCAAATTTGGTATACAGCATCGATGTAACAACTGACTTGCAATGAATAACCACATCTTTAATTTATGCAAAATCATTAATGATCTCGTTCTCTGATACCGTTCAAGTGCTTGATGTAAAATTTGGTATACATCATCGATGCATCAAGAGACTTACGATAAATGACTGTTCTGGTATCCCTGATTGGGTGGAAACCTTGGTGGCGATCTTTAATTTATGCAAAATCTTTAATAATGTATATCTCTGATACCATTTCAGTGTTCTATACGAAACTTGGTATACAGCATCAATGTATCAAGAGACTTTCAATGAATAACCACATCAGTTCCTCTGAGTGGCGGGAAGGATGGGCGGCCATCTTTCATTTATGCGAAATCATTAATGATCTCTATCTCTGATACCATTCAAATGCTCGTTGTAAAATTTGGTATACATCATTGATGCGTCAAGAAATTTATGTAATGAATACCGGTTTCTCTGATTGGACGGAAATCTTAGGGGTCATTTCTAATTGCAAAATTTTTGATAATCTGTATATTTGTCACTTGACTGCTTGGTGTTCCTGACATCTTGGTTCAAATTGAATGCATTATGAATGTACCCAGAGCCGAGGGGTTTTCTGATGCGCAGCTTCGTATTAAATCTTTGTATCATTCTGAAGTCAGTTTTGGTGCATCTTCAAAACATGAAGGATTACGAGGAATACACATCAGTCCAATGTGTTTGTCTGGGTAGGCCCATTAAATATCACTTTCATCGACAAATGTGTTTGCGTCGTTAACTTAAGGAAATTAGCAAGGTATTGCTTTTTACATGCAATGTAGGTGACCATTCTAAAGTTAGGTAACCCATTCATATGGCTTTATCTTCTTTGATGCTAAAATGTAAAAACGTGTTATGTAATTTTGGAATGGCCCTTACAAGGTATATTTTCTTTGGCCTAATTGGCTAGCTGTTTTAATGGGAGAGGGGGGGGGGGGGGGGGGGGTCTAGCCCGACAAATCGGATATCTGGAAGAGGGAATAGCAGTGAATAATGTGAGATCAATGGGAAAACACAATATTTATCAAGTTGAAGTGCTTTTATTACAATCACTACAGATATTCAGGCCCTCGAAATACAATGATGAATGGTATGTTTCATGGTTTGTAGCAGTAATATTTATAACATAATACAAAATATATTGAATATCACAAGTTCGGTATAAAACAAAGAGGTACATTATACCAATGCAAACCCATATCTTGAATGGCCTAGCCGATAGGAAGAGTATATCTGCAGTGAGAATGGATTTCAGGCCAATGATGTCCATAGGGAAGAGCATAATTTCTGCTACCGTACATGCCGTAAGATGTCCATATCTGACATTGTATAATTGGCTGAACAAATCACAATCACTTCTCAAATAGAACGTTTAGTTTTATTTAGTACATGTACTTTCAAAGTAGATTGGTTGGTTAAACAGATAATAAAATAGACTTGGCCTGATAGAGGGTGCTGTTTCCGAAACCGGAAGTCCTTATCGCAACCGGGCAAATTGGGTGCAACAACAACGGTAACTGGACGATGATATTCAATAACCTTTTGTGGAAATTGTTTATGCTCTGCAATAAAGGGGTGAATGCCGCATATTTTCATACCGAATAGATAACTCAGTCACGCTTGCTGTCGAGCCCAACAGTTGAAGACTGATTTCGTTTACGGAACCGGATAATCTTCTGTACGTGACGCAAACAGTTAAGCGCCACCTGTGAAACACCACTTAACATTATTAAAAATAATTATTTGATATTGTACGTCCCTGCCATTAGTCATTAGCTGTAAAAATATTCTTCCAGCAATCAAAATATTTGTACAAATAAAAAAACAACAACTCTGATTTTGTGTACGAATGATTCACACACCTTATTACATGTATAGAATGGCCCACTATACAGTACTTATTTAACATGATCGCTCTCGACCTGTTCTTAACCTCAAAGTATATTAGCACAATATATCAGAAGCTTTAGAGCTAACTTGTCTTAGAAGTTGATTGAACGTTGACCTGTTTAACTTTATACGGCCAAAGTAAGTTTGCCTGTCCATCGTTCATGTCATCGCACAGTGATATTGAATCATAACCCAGCTGTTCATACAACATATATGCAGTACAGCTCAGAAAAGACTTGTCTTTAAATGAGACAAAACAAAAACATAAATGCGAATATAATTCATAACACCAAGAGAGAGAAGTGAGTCCAGTTAAAAAAAAAAATCTCAACTGAAAATATTACACACTCATCCAAGAAGATAAAATGCGTCGCTACATGAATCGGATGCAACCGTAGAAGTTTGCTCGATTATCCCAAGAGTGACAATAAGGGCCCATATTCTCATTAGATCCCTCTAGCATCTTGATAAGCCTTTTAGCGTACCGTGTCCCATCGTCGATGATGAATGTTGGAATTCAAATGTGCCAGGATAAGTGCAATTATAAATGTATATAAATTATTCCCTTTTTCCCCCCAGTGGAACTCTATGCATGACTTCCAAAACCTCGACGGACGTGATGACAAAAAAAACACAGGCGCGCCTATGATTATTTTTGGTGTATGTTCAGAAATGTCACTCACGCCAAACATTTTACAGATCACATCTCTTTTTTGTTTGACCACGCTCTCCAAAGACATAGGCACAGTGAAAGAGCGTGACAGTCCTGCCTTAGTCTGACTCTCGCTAACTTGAAGTCTTTTCTGGACTGTGCTGTCATGTACATCAATGAAAGGACAAGACCAAACTTCCTTAATTTAACCACAAATGCACCAGAAGCCTATCATCTGAGAGTTTTTGGCCCTTTTGACTATTTTTTCAGACTAATGAAAGCTGCACACTTCCCGCGAAACCTATACATCCAGAATATTTTTCCAAGCTTTATCGATATTATCGATGAATAGTTTGTACAGAAAATATGAATACATGTATTTAATACTACCCAATTGTCCTATAACTCTGGAGTAAGGTAATTTCCAAAGGGTCAAAGAAGTACTTGAGATTATTCCCATGCCTACATGTATTACCGCTAAATTGGTTTAAGGCTTGAATATTTTGGCATGATCCTTAAGTTGGAGAGTTAATTAGCACCACATGTAGATACAATATTTCCCTAGGAGGAGAAATGGAGACTTGCATACATGTAGTATCCATCAGCTTAGAACTCTGTTATCCATCAGCTTAGAACTCTGTTATCCATCAGCTTAGAACTCTGTTATCCATCAGCTTAGAACTCTGTTATCCATGTCTACTCCTACATGTACTGGTAGCTATATTTGTCCAAAAAAAACCCCACTATTATTACAGCTGATTTCTTTACAAATGATTTCTTATAATCTTCCGTAGATTAGTCACAGTATGAAGTCTGTGTGGAGACCCGTGTTTGGAGTTGTTTCTGGCTGCCATCCATGTCTTCATCACCAAGCAGAGTGGCTACATGTACGTTATGGCAGTTCTTGGAAGAAACGTCTGCTGAAGAGAGAAGACATCAAGGAGACAGTTGTACAGTATGCAGGGGACCATGCTCATACAACTGATAGAATCTATGTTTGGGGATTTGCTGCCACTGGTGCTCTTGGTAACTCCTTGTCATTTCTCATATAAGGCCATCTGTAAGACATGATTGTGATGAGGTGTGGGTGATCATCTGTAAGACATGATTGTGATGAGGTGTGGGTGATCATCTGTAAGACATGATTGTGATGAGGTGTGGGTGACCATCTGTAAGACATGATTGTGATGAGGTGTGGGTGTTCATCTGTGAGACATGATTGTGATGAGGTGTGGGTGACCATCTGTAAGACATGATTGTGATGTGTGGGTGATCATCTGTGAGACATGATTGTGATGAGGTGTGGGTGATCATCTTTAAGACATGATTGTGATGAGGTGTGGGTGACCATCTGTGAGACATGATCGTGATGAGGTGTGGGTGTTCATCTGCGAGACATGATTGTGATGAGGTGTGGGTGATCATCTGTAAGACATGATTGTGATGACGTGTGGGTGACCATCTGTAAGACATGATTGTGATGAGGTGTGGGTGTTCATCTGCGAGACATGATTGTGATGAGGTATGGGTGATCATCTGCAAGACATGATTGTGATGAGGTGTGGGTGGTCATCTCTAAGACATGATTGTGATGAGGTGTGGGTGGTCATTAAGACGTGATGAGATGTGGTGAAGATTGTGATGAGGTGTGGGTGATCATCTGTGAGGCATGATTGTGATGAGGTGTGGGTGATCATCATTAAGACATGATTGTGATGAGGTGTGGGTGATCATCTGTGAGACGTGATGAGATGTGGATGATCATCTGTGGGACATGGTTGTGATGAGGTGTGGCTGATCATCTGTAAGACATGGTTGTGATGAGGTGTGGGTGATCATCTGTGAGACCTGATTGTGATGAGATGTGGGTGATCATCTGTGAGACATGATTGTGAGGAGGTGTGGGTGATCATCAGTAAGACATGATTGTGATGAGGTGTGGATGATCATGTGTGGGACATGGTTGTGATGAGGTGTGGGTGATCATCAGTAAGACATGATTGTGATGAGGTGTGGGTGATCATCTGTAAGACATGATTGTGATGAGGTGTGGATGATCATCAGTAAGACATGATTGTGAGGAGGTGTGGGTGATCATCTGTGAGAGATGATTGTGAGGAGGTGTGGGTGATCATCTGTAAGACATGATTGTGATGGGATGTGGGTGATCGTCTGTAAGACATGATTGTGATGAGGTGTGCGTGATCTTCAGTAAGACATGATTGTGATGAGGTGTGGGTGATCATCTGTAAGACATGATGGTGGTGAGGTGTGGGTGATCATCTGTAAGACATGATTGTGATGAGGTGTTTGTTGTGATGAGGTGTGGGTGATCATCAGTAAGACATGTTTGTAAGGAGGCGTGGGTGATCATCTGTAAGACATGATGGTGATGAGGTGATGAGGCATCAGTAAGACATAATTGTTATGAGGTGTGGGTGATCATCAGACATGATTGTGACGAGGTGTGGTGATGATTGTGATGGGGTGTGGATGATCATCAGTGAGACATGATTGTGATGAGGTGTGGGTGATCATCTGTGGGACATGGTTGTGATGAGGTGTGGGTGATCATCAGTAAGACATGATTGTTATGAGGTGTGGGTGATCATCAGACATGATTGTGACGAGGTGTGGTGATGATTGTGATGGGGTGTGGATGATCATCTGTGGGACATGGTTGTGATGAGGTGTGGGTGATCATCTGTGGGACATGGTTGTGATGAGGTGTGGGTGATCATCAGTAAGACATGATTGTGATGAGGTGTGGGTGATCATCTGTGAGATATGATTGTGATGAGGTGTGGATGATCATCTGTGGGACATGGTTGTGATGAGGTGTGGGTGATCATCAGTAAGACATGATTGTGATGAGGTGTGGGTGATCATCTGTAAGACATGATTGTGATGAGGTGTGGGTGATCATCAGTAAGACATGATTGTGATGAGGTGTGGGTGATCATCAGTAAGACATGATTGTGATGAGGTGTGGGTGATCATATGTAAGACATGATTGTGATGAGGTGTGGGTGATCATCAGTAAGACATGATTGTGATGAGGTGTGGGTGATCATCAGTAAGACATGATTGTGATGAGGTGTGGGTGATCATCTGTAAGACATGATTGTGATGAGGTGTGGGTGATCATCAGTAAGACATGATTGTGATGAGGTGTGGGTGATCATCAGTAAGACATGATTGTGATGAGGTGTGGGTGATCATCTGTGATGATTGTGATGAGGTGTGGTGATCATCTGTAAGACATGATTGTGATGATGATCTCAGTGATGAGGTGTGGGTGATCATCAGTAAGACATGATTGTGATGAGGTGTGGGTGATCATCTGTAAGACATGATTGTGATGAGGTGTGGGTGATCATCAGTAAGACATGATTGTGATGAGGTGTGGGTGATCATCAGTAAGACATGTGATGAGGTGTGGGTGATCATCAGTAAGACATGATTGTGATGAGGTGTGGGTGATCATCAGTAAGACATGATTGTGATGAGGTGTGGGTGATCATCAGTAAGACATGATTGTGATGAGGTGTGGGTGATCATCAGTAAGACATGATTGTGATGAGGTGTGGGTGATCATCTGTAAGACATGATTGTGATGAGGTGTGGGTGATCATCAGTAAGACATGATTGTGATGAGGTGTGGGTGATCATCAGTAAGACATGATTGTGATGAGGTGTGGGTGATCATCTGTAAGACATGATTGTGATGAGGTGTGGGTGATCATCAGTAAGACATGATTGTGATGAGGTGTGGGTGATCATCAGTAAGACATGATTGTGATGAGGTGTGGGTGATCATCTGTGAGATATGATTGTGATGAGGTGTGGTGATGATTGTGATGAGGTGTGGGTGATCATCTGTAAGACATGATTGTGATGAGGTGTTTGTTGTGATGAGGTGTGGGTGATCATCTGTGGGACATGGTTGTGATGAGGTGTGGATGATCATCTGTGGGACATGGTTGTGATGAGGTGTGGGTGATCATCAGTGAGACATGATTGTGATGAGGTGTGGGTGATCATCTGTGGGACATGATTGTGATGAGGTGTGGGTGATCATCTGTGGGACATGATTGTGATGAGGTGTGGATGATCATCTGTGGGACATGGTTGTGATGAGGTGTGGGTGATCATCTGTGGGACGTGATTGTGATGAGGTGTGGGTGATCATCTGTAAGACATGATTGTGATGAGGTGTGGGTGATCATCTGTGAGACATGATTGTGATGAGGTGTGGGTGATCATCTGTGGGACATGATTGTGATGAGGTGTGGGTGATCATCTGTAAGACATGGTTGTGATGAGGTGTGGGTGATCATCAGTGAGACATGATTGTGATGAGGTGTGGGTGATCATCTGTGGGACATGATTGTGATGAGGTGTGGGTGATCATCTGTAAGACATGATTGTGATGAGGTGTGGATGATCATCTGTGGGACATGGTTGTGATGAGGTGTGGGTGATCATCTGTGGGACATGGTTGTGATGAGGTGTGGGTGATCATCAGTGAGACATGATTGTGATGAGGTGTGGGTGATCATCTGTGGGACATGATTGTGATGAGGTGTGGGTGATCATCTGTGGGACATGGTTGTGATGAGGTGTGGATGATCATCTGTGGGACATTGTTGTGATGAGGTGTGGGTGATCATCAGTGAGACATGATTGTGATGAGGTGTGGGTGATCATCTGTGGGACATGATTGTGATGAGGTGTGGGTGATCATCTGTGGGACATGGTTGTGATGAGGTGTGGGTGATCATCAGTGAGACATGATTGTGATGAGGTGTGGGTGATCATCTGTGGGACATGGTTGTGATGAGGTGTGGGTGATCATCTGTGGGACATGGTTGTGATGAGGTGTGGGTGATCATCTGTGGGACATGGTTGTGATGAGGTGTGGGTGATCATCAGTGAGACATGATTGTGATGAGGTGTGGGTGATCATCTGTGGGACATGATTGTGATGAGGTGTGGGTGATCATCTGTGGGACATGGTTGTGATGAGGTGTGGATGATCATCTGTGGGACATGGTTGTGATGAGGTGTGGGTGATCATCAGTGAGACATGATTGTGATGAGGTGTGGGTGATCATCAGTGAGACATGATTGTGATGAGGTGTGGATGATCATCTGTGGGACATGATTGTGATGAGGTGTGGGTGATCATCTGTGAGATATGATTGTGATGAGGTGTGGTGATGATTGTGATGAGGTGTGGGTGATCATGTGTAAGACATGATTGTGATGAGGTGTTTGTTGTGATGAGGTGTGGGTGATCGTCTGTGAGACATGATTGTAAGGAGGTGTGGTGATGATTGTTATGAGGTGTAGGTGATCATCTGTAAGATCTAGATGATGGTGATGAGGTGTGGGTGATCATCTTGTGAGACATGATTGTGATTAGGTGTTGTGATGAGGTGTGGGTGATCTTCTGTGAGACCTGATTATGATGAGGTGTGGGTGATCATCTATAAGACATGATTGTGATGAGGTGTGGGTGATCATCAGTAAGACATGATTGTGAGGAGATGTGGATGATCATGTGTGGGACATGGTTGTGATGAGGTGTGATGATTATGATGAGGTGTGGGTGATCATCTGTAAAACATGATTGTTATGAGGTGTGGGTGATCATCAGTAAGACATGATTGTGATGAGGTGTGGGTGATCATCAGTAAGACATGATTGTGATGAGGTGTGGGTGATCATCAGTAAGACATGATTGTGATGAGGTGTGGGTGATCATCAGTAAAACATGATTGTGATGAGGTGTGGGTGATCATCTGTGAGACATGATTATGATGAGGTGTGGTGATGATTGTGATAAGGTGTGGGTGATCATCTGTAAGACATGATTGTGATGAGGTGTGGTGATGATTGTGATGGGGTGTGGGTGATCATCTGTGAGGCATGATTGTGATGATGTGTGGGTGATCATCTATAAGACACGATTGTTGTGATGAGGTGTGGGTGATCATCTATAAGACACGATTGTTGTGATGAGGTGTGGGTGATCATCTATAAGACATGATTGTGATGAGGTGTGAGTGATCAGATTTGAAGGAAATTTTGATATAAAATTATGCTAAGATCAGGATGTAATTGAATGTCAATAGGGGGATCCATTCATTGTAGCGGTTACTATAGGATTTTTTTTTTGCTCAGAATTTCCAATAACTTTTCTATAACTCTTTCGAATTCTTAAAAATCAACTTTTTGTATGCCGTCAATTTTGATGGGACACATTATGGTATGGCATCATCCGTCCATTAAGTTTTCTTGTGAACGCAAAGAGTTTTCACTGGATTCTTTCCGAATTGGCCACACATTATCGTCTCCATGTCAAGATGTACACGTGACCTTTTTAGCCCACCATCACCAGCGATGGTGGGCTGTTCAAATCGCTTTTCGCCCGTCGTCTGTCGTCCGTCCGTCCGTAAACAATTCTTGTTATCACGATTTCTCAGGAACTACTTTGTGGATCTTTCTCAAATTTGGTACACAGGTTCCCCTTGGGGTCTAGTTGTGCAAGATACCTTTTTTGGTCCGATTTGAAAATCCAATATGGCCACCAGGCAGCCATCTTGGATTTCCCCATGAAACCTTATCGTGATTTCTCAGGAACTACTGCATGGATCTTTCTCAAATTTGGTACACAGGTTCCCCTTGGGGTCTAGTTGTGCAAGATACCTTTTCTGGTCCGATTCGAAAACTCAATATGGCCACCAGGCAGCCATCTTGGATTTCCCCATGAAATCTTGTTAATGCGATTTCTCAGGAACTACTGCATGGATCTTTCTCAAATTTGATACACATGTTCCCCTTGGCGTTTAGTTGTGCAAGATAGCTTTTCTGGTCTGATTCGAAAATCCAATATGGCCACCAGGCAGCCATCTTGGATTCCCCATGAAGCCTTGTTATTGCGATTTCTCAGGAACTACTGCATGGATCTTTCTCAAATTTGGTACACAGGTTCCCCTTGGGGTCTAGTTGTACAAGATACCTTTTCTGGTCCGATTCGGAAATCCAATCTGGCCACCAGGCAGCCATCTTGGATTTCCCTATGAAACTTTATCGTCATTTCTCAGGAAGTACTACATGGATCTTTCTCATATTTGGTACACAGGTTCCCCTTAGGGTCTAGTTGTGCAAGATACCTTTTTCGGTTCGAATCGAAAATCCAATATGGCCACAAGGCAGCCATTTTGGATTTCCCCATGAAACCTTATTATTGCGATTTCTCCGGAACTACTGCATGGATCTTTCTCAAATTTGGTACACAGGTTCCCCTTGTGGTCCAGTTGTGCAAGATACCTTTTCTGGTCCGATTCCAAAATCCAATATGTCCATCAGGTGGCCATCTTGGATTACCCCATGGGACATTTTTATTGCGATTTCTCAGGAACTACTGCATGGATCTTTGTTAAATTTGGTACACAGGTTCTCCTTGTCGTCTAGTTGTGCAAGATACCTTTTTCGGTCCGAAACGAAAATCCAATATGGCCACAAGGCGGCCATCTTGAATTTCCCCTTGAAACATTGTTATCGTGAATTCTCAGGAAACATTTCATGGATCTTTCTGAAATTTGGTACACAGGTCCCACATGGGGTCTAGTAGTGCAAGATACCTTTTTTGGTCCGATTTGAAAATCCAAGTTACGCTTCAAATTAATACGGTATTCTCGAGTTGTGACGTTGCATCACAAGAGTCGGCGGATCAAACGATGGGACATATTCTATATATTGACTATAGAGAATATCCATACCTTCAGCTTGCATATAAAGGAGTTTAAATAATTCGGAATTAAAATGTATTTCTTCAAATTTTAAATCAGTTTTCTTTAGTCCATGCAGTAGCAAGTGAACTGCTCTACCCTTTCGTCTGCTGGCGGATCGGCTACATGAAGGGATGTCACTCTTGTGACTTAACGTCACAACTCGACAACTGTAGACTACTGCATGTTTCGATCCAAGGGAGATAATCAGGATTCAGGCACTTTCGAAGTTTCAACATCACTGCGCGGACCGGATCCCTTCAGTATTAAGTATTGTACCATCTTACTAGTTTCGAGCATGGTATCTTAAAAGAGATATCTCAAACTAGCCCAGTAAACAGAACAGAATTAGCATTCGTTCCTAATTATAAAATCTTAAGTATGTTTCATAGCTCATGCCAAAGTGTCAAAGAGATTGGTCCTCGCTTGCAGTACCCAATGATGACACGTGCAAAAAATAAATAAAACAAACTACTACAAAACAAAGGTGAAGGATCCTCCGTACATGTACATTCACTTTCAGACTAACTTTGCTCATTTCTCTTGTATCATAACAACCGACATAAGTACAGTTTCTAGAAATCTTGAAACTCCTGAAACTTAGATTATATCTTGGTGTTTTTCAGTGTCCCTTTTCCGATCTTTTTCGCTGAGATTCAAAATTCTGTAAACAAAATTACAAATTAATCGTTCTTAGTTACAATGGACAAAAAGATCCTCTAGTCATTAGCTTACAATTATCGGACAATGGTGGGCGCCAAGATCTTTCAGGATCTCTCGTTGATCTGATGTTTTCTCCAGAGTTATCCTTCCTTGAACCTCGCAAAAACTGCTTCCATCATCTACCTTTTCTTGTGAATGCAACTTGTCACAGGTTTTTGTGAATGTAACTTGTCACAGGTTTTTGTGAATGTAACTTGTCACAGGTTTTTGTGAATGTAACTTGTCACAGGTTTTTGCTAGATTCTTTGCAAATTTTCTACACATTATCGTGTATGCATGTGAACTTTGCGACATGATCAAACCTTTTCTACTTAGTTGTGCCCCTTGATAATTGAAAAAACTTCATCTGCTGCTTTCTCTTGAACGCAATTCCTCTATTTGACCAAAACTTTTTTCCTCAATTAGGCTGCTTGATTGTTGAAAAAACACTTTGATATTCTTTTTTATGAACGCAACTAATGAGCGCATGTATGATTCTTGAAACTTGATAAACTGGTGTATGATTTCTTCACCATATGGCTGGAGCCTGATTTTCTCTGAAACCATTGATCACCATAGTGTGCTGTATGATTTAATGATATCTCCTTCCCTTTATTGTGCACACATTTATCATATTTATCTCCCCTTCAGGGTTTAGCCATACTGTTGGGATATCTTGGGTTCAAATGAACTCTTTGTTACGATTGGTTACATGAATGTAGAAAAGTAAATCCAGCTGTACATGGTTAAATCTAGTATAAACAAGCCCTGTTGAACATATTATATGCTGAAAACTGAAAAAAAACCCCATCCTACTGATCTTGGTACCTACCCACCACAAAGATGAAACTTGTTACCTGAAAAACACATTATTAAGAATGGTCTAAAGAATTAAATAGTACATGCGCATGCAGTTTATGCATTCATGCTATATGCAGATGAATTGTTTGAACATTTTGACTAGTTAGCCATCATAGCCATGGCTTTGATCACAAGTTTGAACATTTTGACTAGTTAGCCATGGCTTTGATCACAAATTATCCATCTAGTTTGCACATGTATAAGCATGTTATATTACAAAAAACCTTGAATAGTAGCTTACAACTCATGTTGCTTTTAAACATGTATACGAGTTTGAAGTCTAAAATTTACTATGATCAAATATGTTTGCCTGCATCTGAGAAAAATCTTCCCACTTACTGACATGTAATATTAATTTAAAGACTAGTTTATTACCAAGTTTAGTATTAAACCCTGAGACTGTTTTGTATTTGTATTAAGAACAGCATTTGTTATCCTATGTTGTAGGCATTCGTAGTTATTTACGTCCCGAGGCCAAGCGTCAGCGACATTTGAAGCACCAGCTGCGTCCGGCATTGATGGCATTCTGGGAAAGATATAAGATAAAGGTGGGCAACTTATTTTTGTTGTACGAGAATAACATATAAAACATGTACACTTTCTCAAATTTGGGTAAATGACACTTGATTTTTCACTAATTTCGGTAATTCTCTAATAATTCGATCACCGGAAGTGCAGCAAAAATGGCATGAATCTGACAATATTCTTCATTGCACCAGCTACAAATTGTCACATTTTGTCATTATATGACTTTTCTTTAATTTGAATGAAAAATGGAAATGTTACTTTTTTTCTGTATTTGAATAACAGAGTTGAAAAGTGAACTTCCTGTGATTGAATTATTAGGGGAATTACCGTCGGCATATGTGTTTGTCAGTTTCTTCTTTCTTACGCTTTCATCTTTTTCCCACTTTTCTTTTCGAATGGATCACTTTTGATTGCCTTTGTCAATGAACTTCAAATTTTTGGTGCACATTGCTCCTGTCTAGGGGAAGACACCTATTGTTTTCCAGCTCTGTCCAAAACTGAGAACTGGTTTTTTACCCCTCGGCCAAATTTGGCCTAGGGGTATTGTCGTCATCATGTACGGCTGTCCGTACATGTACGTCCGTACGTCTGTACGTCCGTACGTCCGTCCGTCCGTTACCGCGATATCTACAGAACCGTTTCATGCATGGTAACCAAACTTGGTACATCTATTTATCTTCACGTAAATCAGAAGCCTATCGAAAATGAGTCATCTCGGACAATATTTTGCAGAGTTATGCCCCTTTTTACAAATAAAAATCCATTTATGATTTGTTATTGTGATAATTTCAGAACCGTTCCATATACAACATCCTAACGTGATACAGTTGTTTCTCTTGACCTGAACTAGGTGCCTATCAAAAATGAGTCGTGTCGGAAAGTATTTCGCAGAGTTATGCCCCTTGTCTAATAAAATCCGTTACCGCGATATCTACAGAACCGTTTCATGCATGGCAACCAAACTTGTTACATCTATTTATCTTCACATAAATCAGAAGCCTATCGAAAATGAGTCATCTCGGACAATATTTTGCAGAGTTATGCCCCTTTTTACAAATAAAAATCCATTTATGATTTCTTATTGTGATAATTTCAGAACCGTTCCATATACAACATCCTAACGTGATACAGTTGTTTCTCTTGACCTGAACTAGATGCCTATCGAAAATGAGTCGTGTCAGAAAGTATTTTGCAGAGTTATGCCCCTTGTCTAACAAAATCCACTAATTCCTATGTTAAGTTTGCATATTATTTCTATTATCATGTTAGTATACTATCACATTTATTTATTGATTTATTCATTTATTCTCTTAGACAATGCAAAGAATGCTTGCAAATCTGTTTTGAAATGACATACATCTGCCATTTAGTATACATGTACTGTATTTATCTAGCCATGTGTACTGTTGTTTTGGTGAGACATCGATACAGCTCTTTCAATTTATTCAAGAAACAAATTAATTTAAGGGGAGGAAAACTTTTTTTTTTTTCAAAGAAAGTACACTTACAATACCATGGGTAAATATTTCTTCCCACAAGCCAATCAATTGGTAGAGACACCCTTATTATAATAGCTGGGGTTCAGAGCCGAGGGGTTTGGATAGCGCAGCTTCATGTTTCCCTTGTACGCAAATTTTCCTTTTTTTCAATCTTTTCCATCTGATAACTTCTGAATGCCTTTGTCAATCAATTTCAAGTTTGTTGTTTTCAGCTCTGTCAAAAACGGGATACTTTTTCTACAATTTCCCTTGTATGCAAATTTTTCTTCTGGCCCTATAGTGAAGTTGCTCTCTCTGTTTGGGTACCAAAGTCCATATTCTTGTTTGCATAGGTAGCACATCAGTTCACAGCCATGACTCAGAAACTTCATGCCTCGTGGGGCGTCCGGGGATTGACCTGGGATGTCGTTGTGCACACCGCAGGTCATGGTAAGAAGAGGCCTCAGCTACTCAGAGAGCTTGTCATAAGAGGCGACTAACTTAGGCACCCGTGGAGTTCCCGTGATATGACTGAAATATAGTTGAAAGCGATGTTAAATCATATTCACTCACTCACTCCCTTTTTTTGTGCCGATCCACCATAGGTATTTCATTTCCTGACAATAATTCCTGGACAAACCAAACTGATTTCTTTTCGAATTTGGTAAGTGGGTCCCTTGCCTCCAGAACTTGCTTGGGATTGTTTTTAGTGCCGATCCGCCTCTAGTTGGAGCCAAGTTAAAATTGCATTTCCAGACAATTACTGTGACTTTTGTAAACCTGAAGGATTCTTTCCAAATTTGGTGTGTGGTTACCTTAATTGTCTCAACATCTGGCATGAGATTGTTTTTCGGGACGAATTGCCTCAAGATCTCAGGAATGGGATTGTTTTTCATGCCAATCCGCCTATAGGTGGCACCACCTGTGGGCCAAGTTAAAATTACATTTCCGGACTGTAACTTTTGAAAACAGATTCTTTCCGAATCAATGGTACATGTCCCTTTCCCTCAAGTATCTTTGGATTATTATTCATGCTAACCAGCATTTTTGCCACCTGGGGCCCAAGTTAAAATTGAGTTTACGGACAGTAACTTTCGAAAACCTGAACGGATTCTTTTCAAATTTGGTATGTTGATACCTTCCTGAAATTATCACCTTGTTTGATGAGATTTTCTCACTGCCGTCAATAAATTCATTAAATATATTCATCTTGAGCTAATGAGCTAATTTCTGTAAAAGAATTGTCTTACATGTAGTTGTTTGGAGTTTTTCAGCCGTGTTTATGTCACCCACCCATCACCCACCCATCACCCAGCTAACAACATGACCCACCCATCACCCAGCTAACAACATGCTTATAAATGTCCAACAAAACAGTTCAAACTTCAAAGTGTTATATCCTGGGATATTAATATTAGTTATTCAGGTTTTTGCCCCAGTGTATGGAAGTTATGACCCGCCCTGAAACTCGTACACCCTGAGGCATTCTTACGACCCTCCCTGAAACTCGTACACTTTGAGGGATCAGCCACCAAAGGGGACATGTACACTGTATGTATGAGCTTCAGACACGGTCGTAAATTTCCATACATTCGAGGAAACCCTGAACAATGAATTTAATCCCTCAAGCCCAATAGACGAACATATTATGTGATGAAAGTTTCCACCCATCGGTCCATCCATTCGTCTGTTCATCCCCCATGTCTGGTCTAAGCTGGGACAGTTTTTCCCCCTCGGGCAAAGTTTGCCAGGTTTTTCATTTTATCATTCAATAAAAGATGTCCTAATGTTACATTCTCCTGAGCACAAAATCTTAGACCTTTCTCTGGATTGCTAGCTACCGATTGGGACCAAGGCCATTAAACCACCTTGAAATTTGGATCAGTGTAATTTTGGATATATGGGCATATATTGAAATCACGTGGGCTCTTGTTATATCTCATAGCACTAATATTGATATATGTCCAGCTGAAGTCAGTGAGAGACGTCATTTCCAACAGCGTGTGAGTTGTTTTTATATACTCGAGTAGCAAGACATCATTCAGGGTACATGTATATGGAGTAACCCGACCTTTTAACCAATCACAATCCTTATATTGAATACAAATTTGCTTGTGGGATAATAAAATATCATATCACAGATACATCATATTCAACTGTTTATTATCATCAGAGTGTAAAGTACAGATCTACACAGATTAAACTGTTTAAGGGCGATTCTGGCATTACGTGCGTGACATTCAGAGGACATTTTCCAGGTAGCCATTTCTCCACTGTTCCCTCTACTCTGAATGCTGCCCTTGCTGTTTGTAGAGGGGGGGGGGGAGTCTAAACGTGTATGTAGTCAGAGTTAAGCATCTATGATAAACAGGAGATTTAAACAGCATCAAACACCGCAACTCATTCAAAAAATTCTGTGAATCCTGTGATCAAATATCATCCATTTTGCCAAAATAATCGTATATGGACGTTCAACTTTATCATACAGACAATATCCTAACTATCTTTATCAAAGTATTGACTGGACTAAATAAATCATGTTGTTACGTGTGTAACCGCCTGTTGTTATGTGAAAACATAACGTTGCCTGTGAAAGGGCAATGCAAACTGGTCTGGTGGTTCAAGCCAGCGCCAGGCAGTGTATGTTTTTTTTGCTTGGGTCCAGATTATAGTGTCAGTCTTGACAGGGTTCTGGTTTATCAAGGTTCAAAGGGCTTTGAATTTAAGTATTGGGACCATGTATAATGTTAGAGGTTTAATAGTCGGTTTACCCAGGTGTCCGTTTTCACTGATTTCACTACATAAGTACATGTATCCTGCCTTATTCACAGTTTTGAAAAAAAAAAAAAAAATCGAGATGTGGTTCTTGAAGACTATTTGCTGTGTACAGCAGAGTTACCCCTCTTGCATGAAAGCCCGCAAATGCTTCACTGCATTTAGAAATGAAAAATGACACACTGACTGCTATTTCTTGTTCAGATTTCTACATGTCCAAATTTTGGCCGGTTTTGTATTAGCCGGCCGCCATTTCGAGCAGTGAATTAAAAAGAGTAGGGCCAGATTTTTTTCTTCTCTTGGTTTACGGATCCGCCGACCCCAACAAACGGGTTTTCTGGAAAAAAAAAAAAAAAAATCCAAATGGTTCTTTTTTTCTCCGCCGACTTGATTTTCCCGTCAATGAAAAAAAAAAAAAACCAGGAGAACCTTGTTGCAAAAGTCTGTGATGGACTGGAAACAGCTGTCCACGAGGGAAGACAACTCTTCCGCCACTTGGCGGCGCTATCCTAAATACTCCTCACAAAAGAATTGTAATAGCCATTCTTTGCACAAATGAATAGCTTTCTGGGCCTTCTCAGTGCTTGGAGAGTGCCTTGACGTATGCTGGACGATGAAATAATGGCAGGAGCTAATGGAATTTTCCTACATTTGTCGATCGACAACTGAAGTGACATTTTTCATCGGTTTGTCAGAGCCAATCCAGATGAAACGATTGGAAATGTCATAGCCGAACACTGCAATAGTTTAATGGGGTAAAGGAGATCAGGATGTCTCAAACTGCCAATTTCGGAGATGGAAGTGTGATCCCATACGACATTCTTGCGAAGATTCTGCAGTCGTTTTGCATGCGGTACATGTATGTGTTTTTGGGAGCCCACAAGGAGACTGAGAAAACCCCGTCCATGCCCGGCAACACAAATATAAATGTCTTTGATATTCTTATGAGTGCATAGCAGCGATACGATCGTCTCCTGAAGTCAAGGTTTGTATAGATCAAAAAGTTATCAAAGCGGTCAAATATTTGATTAGTATATATTTTGCCTCAATTGAATTTTCAATGGCATATACAAATTTATACAAGGTTAGTTCAGTTTTAGGATTTTTTTAACCTCAACCCTCAGGCATAGGGATATTGTCTTTGTTTAGTACGTCTGTCCACCTGTCTAATATTAACATGTCTGGTCTGGCCTAGCCTATGACAGGTTTAAGTAAACTATTTTTGGTGCTATATATCACAATTTTTCAATGTCAGGAAAAAAACGACGACAATAAATATAGATATTGTTTTGATTGTAGATATTCTTCCAGTGACCGTGAATGTGAACGTTTCAGGAATAAAAGGTATAAAAAGGGAGATTCCATCCAGCAATTCACTTTCCATCTCGTTTTCTTGTTTTATGGGTTAACAATGCAAGCTTTTATCACTGATCAGGCATTCAGCAGGCAGCTGTCCTGCATACATACTGGTCAAGATTTCAACATTTAAAAATCTAATTTTGTTGTGCTAATTGTTTTAGGGAGATTTTTTTTTCCGACCGATTGACCCAAATTTTCGGGGCCTTCAATCCGTAAATCAAGAAAAAAGAAAAAAAACTGGCCTAGAGAATATAATACAAGTCTGACATGTTTGAGCTGGACATATACACATAGCTCTGACACTTGGTGCTGTAATCATTGGGTGGGTGACTAAAACACTTGGTGCTGTAATCATTGGGTGGGTGACTAAAACACTTGGTGCTGTAATCATTGGGTGGGTGACTAAAACACTTGGTGCTGTAATCATTGGGTGGGTGACTAAAACACTTGGTGCTGTAATCATTGGGTGGGTGACTAAAACACTTGGTGCTGTAATCATTGGGTGGGTGACTAAAACACTTGGTGCTGTAATCATTGGGTGGGTGACTAAAACACTTGGTGCTGTAATCATTGGGTGGGTGACTAAAACACTTGGTGCTGTAATCATTGGGTGGGTGACTAAAACACTTGGTGCTGTAATCATTGGGTGGGTGACTAAAACACAGCTGGAAAACGGCAAACAACCAATCTCATGACAATTTTGTGCATAAATATATCAATTATTTCATCGGTTATATAAAAAAAGATTATTGTTAACAGTCGGACTGATCTAACGTAGTAACAATGACATACTTAACTGACCTGCAGCACTGGCTGTGATGGCTGGTCGGAGGTAACAGTCCCTGGGATATCTCGGTCACACCTTAGCCCTATATCTATGTTTATATGCTTATATTAATTTTGTTAATATTGATATTACCAAACAATGTACAGAAAGAGTTTACTATTATGCTTTCCATTTTAATGATTATTTATACCAGTTATCCAATATCGCCATCCATACAAGTCGTTGGGCCTGATTGATGCCCAGAACTCCAACTTGGAGTCTGTAACCACTATGGCCCTGTAAACCCTGAGTCATTGCATAGCGCAAGAAATAATAATAGCGACACAATGGCTTCTTGGCCTGGTTTGCGCGATTTAAACTATAGGGGAAAATGTGTTTTGATCAGACCAAACATGTTTGATTGGGGAAACGGGTTCCTATAATTGAAATATGATGGGGTTTTGTATTCTATAATCAGTTGTAACGTTTTTACATTTAGTTTTGCTTATGTTTCATTAGGTCAAACTAAATGAAAATGCTTTTACCCCTGTTTTAGAATAGGGAGTTGGGACTGAAATACCCTCGAGACTCCCACTCCATACCAGGCAGCCTAGCGACTGCTGCTTAGTGCAGTGGAGTGTGTCTGGCCCGACAAATAGAAAGAGATCTTTTGTATTGTAGGTGGAGAATGCAGCATGTGGTTACGGATTCAGTGTGTTTGTGACCAGGAAAGATAACAGACAGAGAGTTTATGGGACTGGAGTGAACACCGACTCGCAGATCAGCTATCATGAAATGCCCAGAAATTCAGGTAATGATTGACAACAACTTCAGTCATACAACCATAGTTATTCTATGGAAGACAAACATTGCCTCGTATTATCATTACCTTTGTCAGAGACCCTCCATCTTTTCTGTCCCCTGAATCATCTCAGCCGGAGACCCTTCTTCTGTTCTATCCACTGAACCATCTTGGCTAGAGGCCCTCCAACTTTTCTGTTCACTGAACCATCTTAGCCAGAGACCCTCCACCTGTTCTGCCCACTGAACCATCTTGGCCAGAGACCCTCCACCTGTTCTGCCTACTGGATCACCTCTCCACTTAGCAAGAGACTCACCTCCACCTCTTCACTTAGTCAGAGATCCACATCCACCTGCCCACTGAATCATCTGAGACAGAGACCCTACACCTGTTCTGCCAACTGGACCATCTTAGCCAGAGATCCCCACCTGTTCTGTCAGACCATCTTAGCCAGAAACCCTCCACCTGTTCGGCTCACTGAACCATCTTGGCCAGAGACCATCCGCCTGTTCTGCTCACTGAACCATCTTAGCCAGAGACCCTCCACCTCTTCTGTCAGACCATGTTGGCCAGAAACCCTCCACCTGTTCTGTCAGACCATCTTGGCCAGAGACCCTCCACCTGTTCTGTCAGACCATCTTGGTCAGAGACCCTCCACCTGTTCTGCCTACTGGATCACCTCTCCACTTAGCAAGAGGCTCACCTCCACCTCTTCACTTAGTCAGAGATCCATGTCCACCTGTCCACTGAATCATCTTAGGCGGAGACCCTCGACCTGTTCTGCCCACTGGACCATCTTAGCCAGAGACTCTCCACCTGTTCTGTCAGACCATCTTGGCCAGAAACCCTCCACCTGTTCTGTCAGACCATCTTGGTCAGAGACCCCCCACCTGTTCTGTCAGACTATCTTGGTCAGAGACCCTCCACCTGTTCTGTCAGACCATCTTGGCCAGAGACTCTCCACCTGTTCTGTCAGACCATCTTGGTCAGAGACCCTCCATCTGTTCTGTCAGACCATCTTGGTCAGAGACCCTCTACCTGTTCTGCTCACTGAACCATCTTAGCCAGAGACTCTCCACCTGTTCTGTCAGACCATCTTGGCCAGAAACCCTCCACCTGTTCTGTCAGACTCATCTTGGTCAGAGACCCCCCACCTGTTCTGTCAGACTAGCTTGGTCAGAGACCCGCCACCTGTTATGTCAGACCATCTTGGCCAGAGACCCTCCACCTGTTCTGTCAGACCATCTTGGCCAGAGACCCTCCGCCTGTTCTGCTCACTGAACCATCTTAGCCAGAGACTCTCCACCTGTTCTGTCGGACCATCTTGGCCAGAAACCCTCCACCTGTTCTGTCAGACCATCTTGGTCAGAGACCCTCCACCTGTTCTGTCGGACCATCTTGGCCAGAGACCCTCCACCTGTTCTGTCAGACCATCTTGGTCAGAGACCCGCCACCTGTTCTGCTCACTGAACCATCTTGGCCAGAGACTCTCCACCTGTTCTGCCTACTGGATCATCTCTCCACTTAGCAAGAGGCTCACCTCCACCTCTTCACTTAGTCAGAGATCCACGTCCACCTGTCCACTGAATCCTCTTAGGCGGAGACCCTCCATCTGTTCTGCCCACTGGACCATCTTAGCCTGAGATGACCCCTTCACCTATCTACTGGACCATCTTGACCAGACACCCTGCTTCCACCTACCTGTCCACTGGACCATCTTAGCCAGAGACTCCATACCAGGCAGCCTAGCGACTGCTGCTTAGTGCAGTGGAGTGTGTCTGACCCGACAAATAGAAAGAGATCTTTTGTATTGTAGGTGGAGAATGCAGCATGTGGTTATGGATTCAGTGTGTTTGTGACCAGGAAAGATAACAGACAGAGAGTTTATGGGACTGGAGTGAACACCGACTCGCAGATCAGCTATCATGAAATGCCCAGAAATTCAGGTAATGATTGACAACAACTTCAGTCATACAACCATAGTTATTCTATGGAAGACAAACATTGGCTCGTATTATCATTACCTTTGTCAGAGACCCTCCATCTTTTCTGTCCCCTGAATCATCTCAGCCGGAGACCCTTCTTCTGTTCTATCCACTGAACCAGCTTGGCTAGAGGCCCTCCAACTTTTCTGTTCACTGAACCATCTTAGCCAGAGACCCTCCACCTGTTCTGCCCACTGAACCATCTTGCCCAGAGACCCTCCACCTGTTCTGCCTACTGGATCACCTCTCCACTTAGCAAGAGACTCACCTCCACCTCTTCACTTAGTCAGAGATCCACATCCACCTGCCCACTGAATCATCTGAGACAGAGACCCTACACCTGTTCTGCCAACTGGACCATCTTAGCCAGAGATCCCCACCTGTTCTGTCAGACCATCTTAGCCAGAAACCCTCCACCTGTTCGGCTCACTGAACCATCTTGGCCAGAGACCATCCGCTTGTTCTGCTCACTGAACCGTCTTAGCCAGAGTCCCTCCACCTCTTCTGTCAGACGATGTTGGCCAGAAACCCTTCACCTGTTCTGTCAGACCATCTTGGCCAGAGACCCTCCACCTGTTCTGTCAGACCATCTTGGTCAGAGACCCTCCACCTGTTCTGTCAGACCATCTTGGCCAGAGACCCTCCACCTGTTCTGTCAGACCATCTTGGCCAGAGACCCTCCACCTGTTCTGCCTACTGGATCACCTCTCCACTTAGCAAGAGGCTCACCTCCACCTCTTCACTTAGTCAGAGATCCATGTCCACCTGTCCACTGAATCATCTTAGGCGGAGACCCTCGACCTGTTCTGCCCACTGGACCATCTTAGCCAGAGACTCGCCACCTGTTCTGTCAGACCATCTTGGCCAGAAACCCTCCACCTGTTCTGTCAGACCATCTTGGTCAGAGACCCCCCACCTGTTCTGTCAGACTATCTTGGTCAGAGACCCTCCACCTGTTCTGTCAGACCATCTTGGCCAGAGACTCTCCACCTGTTCTGTCAGACCATCTTGGTCAGAGGCCCTCCACCTGTTCTGTCAGACCATCTTGGTCAGAGACCCTCTACCTGTTCTGCTCACTGAACCATCTTAGCCAGAGACTCTCCACCTGTTCTGTCAGACCATCTTGGCCAGAAACCCTCCACCTGTTCTGTCAGACTCATCTTGGTCAGAGACCCCCCACCTGTTCTGTCAGACTATCTTGGTCAGAGACCCGCCACCTGTTATGTCAGACCATCTTGGCCAGAGACCCTCCACCTGTTCTGTCAGACCATCTTGGCCAGAGACCCTCCGCCTGTTCTGCTCACTGAACCATCTTAGCCAGAGACTCTCCACCTGTTCTGTCAGACCATCTTGGCCAGAAACCGTCCACCTGTTCTGTCAGACCATCTTGGTCAGAGACCCTCCACCTGTTCTGTCGGATCATCTTGGCCAGAGACCCTCTACCTGTTCTGTCAGATCATCTTGGTCAGAGACCCTCCACCTGTTCTGTCAGACCATCTTGGTCAGAGACCCGCCACCTGTTCTGCTCACTGAACCATCTTGGCCAGAGACTCTGCACCTGTTCTGCCTACTGGATCACCTCTCCACTTAGCAAGAGGCTCACCTCCACCTCTTCACTTAGTCAGAGATCCACGTCCACCTGTCCACTGAATCCTCTTAGGCGGAGACCCTCCATCTGTTCTGCCCACTGGACCATCTTAGCCTGAGATGACCCCTTCACCTATCTACTGGACCATCTTGACCAGACACCCTGCTTCCACCTACCTGTCCACTGGACCATCTTAGCCAGAGACCCAGGAAGTTAGCCTAGTTTTATGTCTACTATGATTTATCCTTTTAATTTGGTGCTAATGTTTTTATATGAATTAGGTCTCTGGATTATGGATGCTGAAATTCTGTAATGGACGACGGCTGAATATTGAATGACGGACTAGACGCAAATATTCCACTTGTCCACTGCGTCGTCTTTGCCAGAGGGTTAGGGTTAGGGCTCCTCCACCTGTCCACTGTATCATCTTAGTCAGAGACCCACTCTCCCCCTGTCAAATGGACCATTTTAGCCAGTGACCACCCTCCACCTGTCCAATGCACCATCTTAGCCAGTGACCACCCTCCACCTGTCCAATGCACCATCTTAGCCAGAGACCCACTCTCCCCCTGTCCAGTGCACCATCTTAGCCAGAGACCCACTCTCCCCCTGTCCACTGGGTCATCTTAGCCAGAGACCCACCCTCCACCTGTCCACTGGATCATCTTAGGCCAGAGAACCTCCTTCCACCTGTCCACTGTATCATCTTAGCCAGAGACTGACCTTCCACTTGTTCACTGGGTCATCTTAGCCAGAGACCCACTCTCCCCCTGTCCACTGGGTCATCTTAGCCAGAGACCCACCCTTCACCTGTCCGCTGTATCATCTTAGCCAGAGACCGACCTTCCACTTGTTCACTGGGTCATCTTAGCCAGAGACCCACTCTCCCCCTGTTCACTGGGTCATCTTAGCCAGAGACCCACCCTCCACCTGTCCACTGTATCATCTTAGCCAGAGACCCACTCTCCCCCTGTCCACTGTATCATCTTAACGAGAGACCCACTCTCCCCATTTACACTGTATCATCTTAGCCAAAGACCCACTCTCCCCCTGTCCACTGTACCATCTTAGCCAGAGACCCACTCTCCCCGTCCAATGCACCATCTTAGCCAGAGACCCAATCTCCCCCTGTCCAATGCACCATCTTAGCCAGAGACCCACTCTCCCCGTCCAATGCACCATCTTAGCCAAAGACCCACTCTCCCCCTGTCCACTGTACCATCTTAGCCAGAGACCCACTCTCCCCGTCCAATGCACCATCTTAACCAGAGACCCACTCTCCCCCTGCCCAATGCACCATCTTAGCCAGAGACCCAC
>JAVTVY010053269.1:0-27323 GCA_036873755.1 Hanleya hanleyi | reverse complement strand
GGGTGGTCCCAATTAAAAAGCTGTATGGAGATCAATTCACCCACAGTTTCACCCACATGCTCTACCTACCCGTACGACAAACCGACATCAACACTATCACGGTGGATATAAGAGATGACACGGGACGACCGGTGGCATTCGAACGAGGAAAAGTGGTGCTGACACTTCATTTTCGACAAGCACTTGCTCCCCACTTTGCATAATGAAAGTACCCTACGAGTGCGATGCACGCAGCTATATGGACTATTATGCCCAACAGGCCGGGGGTGGCTTTCCGGTCTTTAGCGGTGCAGGCATGCAACGAGGACATGGGCTGGGGAACATACTCGGCAGCATCGTCAAAACGTTCCTACCATTGGTGACGCGTGGGGTGGAAGCAATCGGCAAACAAGCGGTACGCAGTGGACTGCAAGTGGCCGGTGATGTCTTGGGGGGTACGGCACCCAAAGAAGCCTTGAAACGGCGGGCCAAAGAAGCGGGAGGCGTCTTGGTGGCCAAAGCACAACGCACCGTAGGGAATAAAAGAGCTGCCCCACCGAGACCACGCACCAGTCGACGACCGACCCAGTGACGACGCACATCGAAGACCCAGGATATCTTTTCTTAAACATGTCCTTGATCCACGCAGAGTCCTGTCCCTCCACCAACAGTGGATTTGATTTGTGGACCGTGTCGCCCACACAGACCAGTGCCGAACAAGGATTATGGGTGGAGCATCTCTCGCTCTCCAGCATCAACGAAACAGGGCCCATCGAGTTCACCATCAGTAACGCGGATACGGCCTATGTGGATTTAGCCCATACATACTCGTATGTGAAAGCCAAGGTGGTCAATGGGGATGGCTCCAGAATCATCCAAGCTGCAACGGTGGGCCCGACGAATCTCTGGCTGCACTCGATGATTCAACAGGTGGATATTTTTCTCAGCGACAAACTCATCAGTGACTCGACCAACACGTACCCCGATCGAGCCTACATCGAGACACTGTTGTCGTATGGCCGAGAGGCTAAAAAATCTCAGCTGACAGCCGCTTTGTTTTACCAGGACACACCCGAGCACATGGACACGGTGGACAATGTGGGATATAACAAACGGAAGGCTTTGACTGCGAACGGTGCCTCGGTGGATCTCATGGGTCGACTACAGACATGTTCATGCAAGACCGGTACCTCTTGAACAAGATCCCCATCCAAATCCGACTGATACGGGCGCCTCCGACCTTCGCCTTGATGGCCACTAATGTAGATGGGCATGCAGCTGACTATAAGATTGTTATCCAAGGGGCAGTCCTGTATGTCCGAAAAGTGAAACCGAATCCAGCCGTTCAATTGGGACACATGGAAGCCTCGGGAACAAAACCAGCCCAGTACCCTATCCGACGTGTACAAACCAAAGTGTTCTCTGTGCCTGCTGGAAATATGGGCGCCAACAAAGAAAACCTGTTCCTGGGGGAACTACCCAAGCGATTGATCCTGGCCTGTGTGGAAAATACCAGTTTTAGCGGAGCCTACCCAGAGAATCCGTTTGATTTTAAACATTTCGGCATCAATTTTGTGGCCCTGCATGTGGATGAACAACAGGTCCCAGCCACGGCCTTCACACCGAACTTTGGGCGCAGGAATTTCATTCGAGCCTATCAGAGCCTGTTTACAGCCACCGGTCAAATCAACCAGGACGAAGGGAATTTGATCAGTCGGGAGGACTACGCGAACGGATACACGTTGTTCTGTTTCGATATGACCCCCACCTTAGAGAACGACCACCAGCTGGCCCTTGCCAAGCAAATTGGTTGGAAATCCACTTTGCACGAGCCCTGGGGACCACCGTCAATGTGATCTGCTACGTCGAGTTTGACAACATCATTCAAGTGGACAAGGCGCGCAACGTCCTGTTCCACCTAACATGGATACAGACCAGATAACCACCGTGCTGGAGAATGACCCAGGGATACGTATGGTCTTTCAAGGGGTGTTCGCCCGAGATGTGTTCCCATTAGACCGTGTGTATCCTGCTGCATACGTTCTCAACACGGACCCGATGGATCGGCCCGGTGAACATTGGGTGGCCGTGTACTTGACAGAACAGCAGGGGGAATACTTTGACCCGTACGGCCTGCCAACCCTCCATCCCGATTTAACAGACTTCATGGATCAAGGTACAGAGACGTGGTGTTGGAACAGTCAAACGTTGCAAAGCCTGACCAGTAGCGTGTGCGGACAATATTGCTTGTTTTACCTGTACCATCGATGCCCGGGAAGGACCTTATCTACCATGGTTCAGATGTTTGATGAGTACCCCAAGGCTGAGGACCGCGATGTACTCGTATATGACAGGGCCGTCCATCATTTCAATGTACAAGCTCCGTTCTGGGCTTGAATTCTTTCAATGTACACAAGACCCAGGCTCTGGGCTTCAGTTCTTTCAATGTACAAGCCCCCCTGTTCTGGGCTTCAGTTTTCACGTGGTTGTTCTTACGTTGTTGTTGTTACTGAATAAAAAACAAAATGAGATCTCACCAAAAAAAACCTGTCTTGTGTGTTTTCGATATGAGCATAATGCATGAAACTGGCTTTGAACACCGTATTAGCCAATCATTGGCCTAGAATGGAGCCAAAGTTACCCCATCCATTTTTCGGGTATGTCTGAGGATCTTGATGGGGGCGACTGTATGTGACAGAGTTGTATGTGTTTTTCTCGGCGATGTCCGTGTCTATCATCCGGGCACATCACGTCTGCGCCTGCATTTGGGTATGTATGAGGGTCTTCATGCGCGCGCGCGCTGCTGATTCACCCACGCACTTCCGGATAACCCGTGCGCGTCGCGCTGCGGCATCAGATCACCCCCGCGCGCGCGCTGCGGCCGGGGCGGGCCGGGCCGGGCCGGGCCGAGAAAAACCCCGGAGGTTGAACATCCGGATGTCTAACAGAACATTGGAACTCTTCTGGGTTTGGAGGTGAAACCCGGAAGTGATGTCACAAAACACGTGACCTGCGCAGCAGAATCAAAACGACACCCTAGTCTAGCCCCCTTACATAGGCTTCACATGGATACCTCACTCGATCCCATCGGCCCACTAGTGGCCCACCTATAGCCCAAAACGTCTATTTCCATACCCTTTGTCCAGTGCGCATGCGCAGAGTGACGATATTTCAACCCAGCACTCACCCCATCAGATGCCCCCTCACATAGGCTTCACATTGATACCTCACTCAATCCTATCGGCTCACTAGTGGCTTCCCTAGATCCCAAAACGTCTATTTCCATACACTTTGTCTATTGCGCATGCGCAGAATGACGATATTCCTACCCCACATCCATCCCATCGGTTGCCCCCTCACATAGGCTTCACGGTGATACCTCACTCGACCCCATCGGACCATTAGTGGCCCACCTAGATCCCAAAACGTCCACCCGTATGGACCTATACACCCATAGCCATGCAGTATAGGCCTATGGGCCTACCCAGGCCTCGGTGAGTTTTTCCAAAAATTTCACCGTTTCTCTCCGGGACCCTTCCCATCGTGTTCTAAATTACGAGACGTGAAAAACAAATCCAAACAGCCCATATCACAATGAACGTGTGTGAATTTCCCAGGTTGAACCCTACCCCCATATAGCCAGCCTATGACCTCGGTGACTTTTCCCAAAAATTTCACAGATTCGCTCCGGGACCCTTCCCATTGACGAGAAAAACGCGACCCCACAAGCCATAGTAAAGCCCACGGAAAAAAATGACCATCCCCATACCCCATACAGGCATTTTCCCTTATATTGTATAATACAGGCCCCTATTGTAGGGGTAAAGCCCGTGTTCCGCTTTTTATAGTTTCGGGAAACAATCCTAATTTTACATGCACTCACCCCATTGACTTGATAGGCAGGGCCCGATAAGCCCGGGGACCGATATTAGTCCTTTTGGCTAGGGTTGATAGGGAGTTTTCCCCTAGTTTAGGGGTAAAGTCCGTGTTCCGCTTATAGTTTCGGGAAAAAATCCTAATTTTCCATGCACCCATCCCATTGACTTGATAGGCAGGCCCCGATAAGCCCGGATACCGATATTAGCCCTTTTGGCTAGAGTTGATAGGGGTTTCCCCTATTTTAGGGGTAAAGTCCGTGTTCCGCTTTTTATATTTTCGGGGACAAATCCTAATTTTACATGCACCCACCCCATAGACATGATAGCCAGGCCCCGATAAGTCCGGAGACCGATATTAGCCCTTTTGGCTAGAGTTGATAGGGGTTTTCCCCTATTTTAGGGGTAAAGTCCTTGTTCCGCTTTTTATAGTTTCGGGAAAAAATCCTAATTTTACATACACCCACCCATGACTGGATGCCCCTTCACGAATGCTTCACTTTGATGCCTCACTCGACCCAATCGGACCATGCAGCGTATTTGAAGTCTGGGGACTACTTTTTCTCCGCGGAAGCTTTTTCCCCGCGACCGCATCACCACCAGACCGCATCACCGCGGAAGAATACATGCCCAGGGGCCCTTTGCCGAAACTATGGTGACCCAGAGTTACCTCCCCCTAGATTGGAACTCTTCTGTGTTGGAGGTAGTTTTTGGTCTCTCGAGATGGTGGCGCCCCCTCCACGTACCCTCCACAAAAGAGTTATCTCCCCCGGCAAAATTCTACTTTAAATCCCCTTACTATACTACTCATGTATTTTGCAGAACTAGACGTAAATGTTTTGCGAGTATGATAAAGATAATAAGGTGTCGTTGAAAATTATGTCATGATCATTAGGCGCAATTCTGCTTGTTAGAAGAACTGAAAACCTTTTTGTGGATTTAAATAGAAGAAGCCATCACTTTGACCAGTCATTTAGTTCCTAAAGATCAAAAGGTCCACGTATGTTTATATGGGTAAATGGCCCCAGAACAGGAGCGGTAGAAGTGCAAAAACTAAAAAATTGCGTATAGAAGAAATTATTCAGTTGGCATGAAGGTACACTTGGAAAAGAGGAGGTGTTCGCTTTAGATTGATATTTTCCCCTTCAGAGTCGCTCTCTTTGTCAGACAGGCGAGGCCAGTCTAATGGGAAATTCTGGTTCATATTCTCATACAGTTACCATTAGTATTTTCATGAACGACCCAGATATTTACGAACAATAATCAGTTATATTAATAAAAAACCGACTCGAAAACTGAAAAAATCACTGCCAAAAGTTCAGGGAACAATAATTAAGGAAGTAACTGCAAAAATAAAAACAAAACAAAAAACATATTGGCACATGCATTATCACTTGGGAAAGCAAACGTCACCACTTGTTGAGGGTTATTTCCTTAATAAAGGCCTTGATAAACGACCAGTTCAACCTTATAACTTTTCAATTCATAGTTGCAACTTTCCGCTGCCCTAAGACGAAATTATATATGTGCAACAATTATTTTTTTGCTCTGCTGGATCGTCAGAATATTCAAACACTGAACATGTGGTTTGACTGTGTGTGTGGAGTTGTTTGTGTGCAGTTCTATTCACGAATTATAATAAAATAAGGGATTATATGCGTTAGGGGTTCACTGTCTTTCATTTCACGTCACTTTTGCACTTTAAAGTCCAAACTGAAGATGGGAGAAAAAAGAAAAAATGAAAATATTTTTACAGGGATTTGGGGATTCAAAATGTTGCGTTTCTTTCAACCTGTAGTCCTACAGAGTAACCATTCGGCCAAGGAGCTGTTTACAATTATCGGCCTGAGGAATCGTGCATGTTCTGAATGGCGGTGAACGACACCCTTTCAGAGCATTACAAGCATTTTTAAATATTTCAGTATTATGAAAATATGACACCTTTAACAAAAACGACAGTGGGTACTATTAACATTCCCAGATGTCATTAGCGTAGTAACTATTATCGCCCTCAGTTTCTATTACCCTAGACACTTATCAGCCCAGTAGTACAGCACGAGGTCACTCATCCAAGTCTTGACTGGGCTCAAAGTCGCTTCACTTCGGGGATTTTACGAGAACAGGTGTGTCCAACGTGATAAGCCGTATCAGGGAACTTTCAAAAATCACAGTGAAAAATACGGCCAAGGGTTCCCGATGGGCATGACAGTCATCAATAAATAATAAAAAAAAATAATTATAAATCAAATATTCATCAGAATTCGGTCAGCTCAGAACTTCATGCCAAAACTCAAGGTTCTAATGTCGACGGTTCTCCTCATTTTGCCGACGAAAGGATTCGGATGGACTGACTGACTGACTGACTGACTGACTGACTCACCCACTCACTCATTACCGGACAATTTGCAAATAGTAGCCTACTTCGTAGGAATATTCTTTTTCATGGCCGAAGAGCAAAGACTCGCCACTTTTCTCCTGCATGGTTGGATTGTGCCTTCGCATAGAATTGTCTCAGCATAAAGCTTAGTTTTTTCAGGTCTTATTTTGTTGAAATTGGTTTCCAGACCGTCGCTTGGTACGCTCCATTATGCAAAAAAATATTAAACCTTTTATAGGTCTACAAAGTTTGCAAATTTCATTCTCAATATACTTCTCAGTTCTTGTCGCTTTAATTTAATTGACTATTTATTTATTTTTTCCGCCAATTTTTTTGTCATTTCATAAACATTTTAATCAACACAAATAATATTTGAAACTTCTCTGTTTTTTTTTTATGAGGTCATTCAGTTTTAGCGCAAAAAGAGATCTAATGAGTTTGCCGGTTATCTACTGTTAACAAAATTTTCACAACATAAAAGTCATCATTACTTGCCATTGAAATCGCACTGAAAAGTTGAAAAATCGTGCAAGTTTCAGATATTCTATGATTTTTGTCAGAAAGAATGAATAAAACGTTTCCACGTTCCCGGGGCACACGATGAATTCGAAGTTATGTAATTTCCGAATATGAAGCAACTTCAAGAGAATGGGATTTGATTATAGGTATATTTTCGCTCTAGATCAGTCAGCATCATGCATCTATCAACATATACAGTTTATTAAAGTCTCACCGTTTGGATATACAGATAAAAATACATTAAAATACAATTAAAGTGTGAACAAACGCCACTCTTACAGATATATTAGAGCGAGTGAGTAGTAGGGTTTACCGTCGTTTTCAACCTTGTTCCAGTCCTATCACGGCGATGCCTACATGTGCCAGAACACGAGAGTGCTTACAGTTCGTATTACCCTGGACACTGATCAACCGAGCCAGTACAGCACCCGGTCACCCATCCTAGTATTTACCGAGCTTAACGTTGCCTAACTTCGGTGATCTGACGAGAACCTGTGTGTCCAACGCTATAAACCGTACAGTATTAGAAATATTAGAGACGGATACTAAAACATACAAACGTAAAGATAGAATCCATATGCTCACGAATATAAAATACTTCTCCGTCGTTCCAAAATTAAGAAGCAGGATTGGCACTAAGCTTGACTAGCGTACTACACGACAGCATTATAATTAATAAGTCTTGGTCAGACGAAGCGATAAAATGGCCCCTATACATAGAATTAATTTCGGAAAGAATGTCGTATCTTAAGTCACTATAAGCAGGTCAAGTCATAAGAACGTACAGTTCATCCTCAATCCATATACAGATCAGACAGACCCTTCGGCTAAATTTTCATATCGGCCGGGTTCTATCGTTATGGGAGCTACTTGGCACCTGAATTTGTAAAGAGAACTTCTTTTTCTGAAATACTGTGTATACATAGCTTTCAACTCAATAATTATTCTTAATTTCCCCATATCAACGAAGATTACTACTGTTTATATAACTCCTCCATTTTTCTATATATCTGCCTTTCTTCTATATATTTAACGGCAAAGATCGTAATACCGTACATCGATATTTGAGAGACGAAAACAATTTCCTTTAAAATCTGGCACACTCTGTAACTCCAATTCTCACAATTTTGTCTGAAGACTTAGCTATATTTATTTGTGAATCAATCTGGATCGAGGTGTTACCGTCATTTGCTTCCCGGAGGGCTCTATCCATGCATCTCATTCACGCTATCATTTGTAGACGTTACAGCGGTAATGTCCTCGGGTTAAAATGCATCATCTAACAAAAAGAACAATAGGGGAAATATTTATTATTTAAAAAACAATCAAACTATCAGACATATGAAGCCAATGAAATCAACTCATAAATGAAAGTAATCAAACAAATGTTTTAATCTGCCTTTTGTTGGCAAACAGGAAATATATAGTAAGGGAGTGTATCAGTAAATTTAATAACAGGCCCCCCCCCCAATCTAATTAACCAATTCAAGGTTGGCAGCAAATGGGATAAAACAAGAGGTTTGTGAGGGTGGTGAGGTGACGGCTCCAACTTGATTGTCCTCCCTTCCTCATTTGTTCTCTACCTTGAAGCCCTCCCCCCAGCCTCCCTGTAATCGACCTAATTAACCAACTAACAACGATAACGAGCCCCTGTGATTCGCAACCTCTCCAAATCTATGGTGGAAGATAGCAGAATATGTCCCCTTCGTATATATTTCCGCTCGGCGGTCCCGGATGTCCTGAACTTGGTCTCAAAGCATCAAAAGAACTCGTATTTGTCCGGTGGACACCTCACGTGCAGCGGATCCCGGTTTACACCGGAGAAGTGAAAAATCCGTACACCATTAATGTGCGAGGTACTAAGACTTCGACGGAATAGCCCGAGCAGTCGCGAATGTGGTCCTGAACAATGGTCGCAAAGCATAAAAAAAACTCGTACTTTTCCGGTGAACACCCTCTCAATTCTTTTATTTAGTTAGTTCATATGAGCACCGTTTTGGATATCCCAATCATGTTGATGACGATACATTTCAAGATGGGACTTTGAAATGTGGTCCTTGTACGAAGTGTCAGAAAAGAGGTGTGGAAATGCAGAGTAAATTGGTAGAGAGCCCCAAAGCCGAGGATGAGCTACGGAGGGTTAACTCACTCAATAAATTGTCTGCGAATACCAGAACTGACAACTTTTCACGAAGGCTGAGGAATAGGGTCCTTGCGGCAGCCCGTTGGTTTGTGCTGTTGTTCCTTGGTATGGTCACCCTGAAAGACCTTGCGACTGGGCACATGGCTAGTGGCAAATGCCAGTCATGCCGGAACCTAGAGGTCGGAGTGATCGAGGAGAACACCATTGAACCATGTGCTGGTAATATCGATGTTACAGAAACTTACCTCGACGCGCAGAACAAAGGATCGGACCCATCTGCGGTAAATCGCAAAGTTTCTGACACACCCTGGATGCAGGGTTATGCTATGTCAACACTGAGGAAAAAGCAACTAGAGAACCCAGATATAGGACCATCATAATTGTAACAGACCAGTTCACTAATTGGGTGGAGATATTTCCAATCCCGGATCAAACAGTGGAGACGTGTGCTCAGGTCATTCTAAATGAAGTCATTAGTAGGTATGGCTGTCCTTTAGACTTGCACAGTGATCAGGGATCGAACTATACAAACGACATATTTACCGAACTTTGTAAACTACTTGTGATTCTGAAAACTCGAACGACGCCTAGACATCCCCAGTGTAATGTGAAGGTGGAACGCTTTAATCGCACACTAGTACGAATGATCCGGTCTTACATCAAGGATGATCAAGAAAGCTGGGACCTTTACTTGGGATGTTTGGCTGTAGCATACAGAGCTACCCCTCATGATGGCACAGGTTTGACTGCACATTTGCTGATGCTTGGTCGAGAAGTACGACTCCCAGCTGAGGTAATATTTGGTACCGTTGGTCCAGATGATCAAGAAAACTTGACCACATATGGGAAAAAGTTGATGAACTTCGTGACAAATTACAACATGCTCATGTTATCACCCGACAGCGTCTCAAAATCGCGGCTAAGCGTCAAAAGAAAACTTACGATGGGAAGACACACACCTACAAACCAGGAGATTATGTGTGGTACTATCACGAGAAACGAGAGAAGGGTATCAGTGCAAAACTAACACTCCCATACAGCGGACCGCACGTAGTAATCCACAAAATAAATGATCTTGACAAGGTTATCAAATGAATGAAGCATGCAAAACAGGGGTTATCCATCACAACAAACTCAAACCATACGAAGGGACATGTACTCCAGAATGGGCAGACAAAGCATTAACAAAAAAAAAGGAAAGGGTATTCCAAACACTACAAATACAGAAGAACTAGAATCATGGCACAGGGTCCGGTGACTGGTAGCCCCTAATATGTATGAATCCAGATATAAACGGAATGTCTGAGTGTCACCACTTCTTCTTATTCTTTGCAGACGCAGAATGTCTGACAAGGCCAAGCGGGCTTATGGGAAGAGGGGTGCCATTCACCATTGCTCTAGATGTCGTTTTATCGGCGACAGATCACAGATGATACGTGATGTAGTAACCAACCACCTGGTTACTGCAACCGTATTGCTCTCAAGGCGGGGGAGATGAGAATGCATATGGACGAAAAACATCCATCTGTCGACAGTTCAGAAAGGGTTGAAGGGACAAAGTCACCATATGTATTGACTCCCCAGGATGCCACCATCTTATCGAAGGAGGAATCTATCAATTTCTATGACGGCAAAGATTCAACCTCGGTGGCTATCGAGAGAACGACGACACCTCAACCAGGGACTCCCATTATCATCCCAGATGAGCCAGCTTTAACTACCCAGTCAGAGGCACCTGTAGAGCAGTCTGTTCCATGCCCCTAGAAAGAACCATCCAAAATCCTGAAGGTAAAGAAGACACCAAAAAGCAATCCCAAGTCAGTCACCCCCAAGAGCGGGAAGAAGACATCCATCCCTCAACGTCCTTCCAAAACAACCAGTGAGGTATCTTCAACACCTGAGACCCAAACCATGAATAGACCTGTAGCATCGGTTTCACCAGCGAGAGCCACAAAAGCACTGAGGAAAACCAAGGCTGTCACCCTTTCAGAATCATCCGTACAGGAATATACACCCGAAGATGTCAGGATAATCCACGATACTGGATTTCCTCCACTCATCCCCATCAAGACTCCCCTCACAAGATCAGATGGATTAGATGACCTGAGTGTAATCTAGAGATGGTGTTGATGTGTTTAGGGAATACCCCAACATCAGGAACCAGGTCAACGATATCGAGCTACGTCATGCTATCGGCTCAACCACAGACCCATCCGACACAATCGACCCAAACACAGTTGTGCTTGGCACCAACCCTGCCGGATCAACAGAGTGTGCCATGGATATCGAACTCCACCCAAGTGAGGGAGAGGTCCTACAATTATTTCACGGGGATGCTGAGGCCCTTTCCCCTATCCAAACACCGAGGAAACCTCAACATACCCCAGCAAATGGACGACCTGGAGTGAGCTCCAAACCTGCAGCACTTGGTGGTATCAGTTCTCGTCTCACTGCGACAGATATCAGTGATGTCATACAGCAGACAGTGCAGAGTTCAGCTGAAACAGTGGCATCAGCAATTGTAGCAGCCTCCAGAAAGCAACCAGTGCCATCTGAGCAAGATCTGCAGCCCATGACCAATCAGCTGATGATAACGAATGTTAATATTGCGAAGATTGCTGGAACCTTAGAAGGCTACAAATGTCAGGCAGGCTGAGCTTACCAACATAGCGAATGAATTGGTGAAAGCGATCTCTGAATCAACAGACTCCAGGCAATCCGATGTGACAACCATCATTGGCAATTTGACGAAATCTGTAACTGGCCTGACCTCTGAAGCATCAAGAATGAACCGGGCAGCCTCCATCCTGCTGGTGGACGTTTCGTCCCCGAGGCCCGCCCCCTGTACAGACCTTTTGGTCTTTGATATATGTTGGCACTTGTGGGAAGTTGATGCTGGGTCGACATCGGGCCTTACAGACTAGTCTTTTATGTTAAATGCCGTCATTTATATCTGACGACGATACAGCTCACCAATCTCCAATGTATGAGTTGTCACAGCGAAACAGCTCACCAATTACCAGTATACGAGTTGTCAGAGCATTTCCATCATAGCTCTCTAGATTTGTATCTAATACCGCTTATGCCGGTGCTAGGGGCCGTGTGGTCATATCATCCAAGTTGCCACATGAACAGGTACAATAAAAGCGTACCTGAGATACAACACATCACGAATCGTTAGATTCTTGGTATGTGCTTTAGAATAAGTTAACTAGAGGATTATTCTGTGAAGTCATGTGACGCAGTCAGTATGTCGGCACCTCTTCCCACTTCCCTTATATGTGTTGTAATCAACTAAAATTGGACAGGGTCTGACTGAGCAGACCAGTGTGTTGCATTCTTTGTATCAAGGCATCATCGACTCTCAAGCGACTCTAACAACAGCAATGAATCGTCAAGCAGAGGGTTTTCAGTCTATCCTTGAACAGTTGTCAACTGCTAAAACATCGAGGAAACTGGAAGATGTGACTACGTCGATAACAGCTGTGCACCCAGCTTCTGCTACCACCACCAGCATCACCAATGCCAGACCTGAAACCCAACAGATCGATACACCCAGTGGAGATGACAGAACATCCAAGCCTGTAGATGAGCCACGCCGAACAAAACGACCTAGTCAGGAACGTTCAAGTAGGCCCCTGGTGCCAACCCGTATTAGGAGTGAAATATCACAGCCAAGATATGAGCCAACCCGTTCCCGAAGTGAGGCCAGTAGGTATCCGTTTGGTAGATCTCCCTACCACCAATACCGGTATCCGTGGGTACGCCAAACTATGCACGGGAGACGACCACGCAGCCGTAGTCCGGGCCAGGATCGTACGCACGCACAGTAGAGAGAGGATAGAAGATCTTTTCAAAGAAATGAATCTTAACTCTGGAAATTGTGGACTGTACATTTCTTTATTATCCTCAACAGAACTTTACTTCCAAGCTTTATTGATAACATTAACATGTACATAATATTGAATATTGGAGTTATATCACATCGAATTGATTAGGTAAAGTTAAATGTATTATATGTTGCTGAAGACAGTCAACATCTAAGAGGGGGTAGTGTGACAATTTGATAATTTCTGGTACTATTGTTTGTCAAAGTTGAACATCGAGATCGTGAATGAATTCTGTTTGTCTGCGGTAATGGACAACTTTTGTATGTTTTATGAGACAATACGTCATCTCCATCCATCTCTCTTACCAGTTTCGATTAAATACTTGTTCTTGTTCTTAAACCAGTCGTTATCGTTACGTAAAGTTCGCTCATCTTTGACGAATCCACATTTGTGCACAATTTTTGGTGGAAGATTTCTTCGCTGACCGCCACGTTTAGGAAATGCGTAAGCGAGGCTCTCTACTCACAAAGCAGTTTTCAATTAATTTTGACTAACTTTCGCAGATTATCATTAATTATAAATGATTGAAATAATCTGCTTTGATAATTGAGATCCCTATTCAGCTAAGATTGCCAACAATTAGTTCCAGTTTAATGAGTAATGGTGGTAAGCTCTTCTGAGGTTTCCAGGATATGGAAGTGCCCTGTCCTCCGACAGGGGCGCTAACGTTGCACGAGCGGGAAGGTATAAATATTCATCATCAACGAAGATTCTTCACTTGGTATCAACCGAGTCAGCTGCACAGGCGGTGAATACATATATCCTGTGAGTACAGCTAACGATATTAAAAGACCCCAGCAACCATTCACTACTATGTAAATTAAAAGAAAGGGACCAGTACAGCAAGGAGTATACCAGAATATGCTGATTGTCCATCAGTTTCTATATCAATGCACAGCCTGGAACCCCGAGATAAATTTCAGGACCCCTAGATTTATTTCTGGATGAATGTAATAGACAACAAGAGTGCACATCCAATAGCCAATAGGCTAGAATGTAAACTCAAGCTGTCTGATCTAGATTTCCAACCAACACATGTCTAAAATTATCAACGATTGATTACTGGACCCAAGATCGCGTACTGAAAACAGTATCGATTTCGGGACTCCTGGATTTATTTCTGGACCCCTAGATTTATTTCTGGATGATCATAACAAACAGCAAGGGCGCACAATCAGTAGTCAATAGGCTGGAATGTAAACTCAAGCGGTCTAATCCAGATTTCCAACCAACACATCTCTAAAATTATCAATGATTGATTACTGGACCCAAGATTGAGTAATGGAAACAAGATCTACTTCGGGACCCCTGGATTTATTTCTGGACCCCTAGAAAACTTTCTGGATGAACAAAATATACAGCAAGAGAGCACATTAAGTAGTCAATGGGCTAGAATGTAAACTCAAGCTGTATATTCCATGGTTAATTGTCTTCAACTCATATATTAATGCTGATATCAATGACAGCCCCGGATACAAGTGTCATATGACTCTAGGGATAAATCATACACCAATATAAACAGAATACATTTCAGGGGTGGTTGTAATAATACATAACAAAGGAGCTATATTACACAGGTTCAACTTCAATGCAAAGAATTAGGGAATCAACACGTGAAGTCACGCACAGCTTCACAAGGAAACATAAAGGACGGGGTACAGACGTGAAATACAGATCACACAGATAACTTTAAAGCCGGGAAGTAACTAGATATAAAGGACGGGGCACGGACGTGAATTACAGATCATACAGATAACTTTAAAGTCGGGAAGTAAGCAGATATAAAGGACGGGGTACGGACGTGAATTACGGACACACACAAATCACACAGATAACTTAAAAGTCGGGAAGTAACCAGATATAAGGGACGGGATGACATTTCATGGAATACCAACGTAACTAACGGTCTTCCACCAGAGACCGGGGATACGATGTACAAATTACACAGGATCCAGAAACATACTCAGGACATGAAAACGGAGTAGCACAGAATCTGAACGGAATAACAACAGAACACGGAACATCAGGAGAGCTTACGTTTATTGGATATTCATGTACGATGAATTTAATGATATCGCAGTGAATTTATTGATGTAACCAATACAGAGTTTTTTATACGAATAACAGTTATTCAACTTATTACTGCATTTATCCAGTTATTCAACATTAGAGTATTCAGTAGAACGTGGAATTCCGGTTAGAAACCGGTGGTGTCAGAACTGACTATTGGTGATTTTTATGAAATAATAATCAGCCATCCTGACCGATCAGCTGGGTATTTCTGCAACGAAGTTGTCTTAGGAATTCCCGGTCGATCGTAACAGTACATAGTTAGCTCAATGATGAATATATTTACAAGCTTTCAAAGACTATACTGTCTTCATCGTCAAGTAGTGACTGCTCAAGTAACTCAAGGTCGGCTTCTCGCCTCTCGCCATGCTGTGCGGCCGGCTGCTGGGGATTCCCCTTGTTAGCCGATGACGTCATTGAGCAGACGAACAAAACATGGCGACCGCCTCCAGTTCAGATATAATTTGGTTAAATAAACGAAATAACCTGAATGCCCTTCAAATACTTATCTTCTACCTGGACAATAATGTTATCAGGAATAGTTGAGAACATATTTATAGCTGCCTTTCAACTATATATAAATGTTTTATATATGTGCAGTTGTGTGGCACTAGATCATCGATGTGCCATATTCCGTGGCCATTGATTGCGTGATCAATGGAGCTGTATGAATGAGTTTAGGGTTTGAGTGGTTCGACCGTACATCATGTAGACTGCATAGCGCCAGAATTCTTACCAGTATTCATATTATTTCACTTAATAACCGAATCTCAGTCTGTAAGTTTTGTTCCAAACGGACTACAGAAGTAGAAAAAAAGCCCCCCCCCCCTTGGAAAAAGGGAGAACAAAACCCACAGCTAAAATATACAGTCTGTATATTTAAGGTAGCTACTCAGAATAATTTCAGATATGTTCAAAATTGGCCAGACTATATGTATGTTTTTCCTCAGAAGTGGCATAATATCCAAGCATATATGTAGTGTATGGCCAATGCCAATAATTCTCAGCAAAAGTTGTCATACATCATCAGAATCATCTATTTGCACAGATATGCCACAGCTGATCAAAGGCAGGCACAGGACAAAAAAAACATAACAGTAGTATTAACTAGTATTAGTAGTATACAGGTATTGGTATTTTCACAAGTTCATTAATTACTAATTATTAATTAATGAACTTCTGGTATTTTAGCTACCATGGTGACACAAACAATTTAGGGTAGGCTACTATATAGCTTAAAATCATGAAGTAATACAAAATTGAATATTACATGTACGGTACCGATCATATATTGGTACATGTTAATTAGTTTGTTTATGCAGTGATGTGTAATTAGCATGCACTCGAGATTGCATGACATCATGCTTAGGCCCCTATGGGTAAAATATACAGTACCGTTACCCGGTATGTATAATTTGCTAAAATTTGCGAGCAAACATTGTCTGCATCATGCAACCGCAGGAGCGTAAGTTATGCCGTAAGTATACTACTGTAGACGAGGGTAGCTCTGGGGTTCTAGACAGCCATAGAAATGTTCTGAGCCATTTCTGACAAATAAAACGCCTTCCAAAGTGTTATTACTAATACTGTATATAAATCTTTCCCAGAAAAAACCCTTTATGTGTATATTTGTTGCAATTACCCACTGAGTCTGCAGGAAAGTGTAGGCTGGTTTTGAATGGTAGGCCCCTCACTGTCATGATTTTGTGTACATATCGGAATATGACCGGACAGCTTCGAAACAATGTTGTACCGGTACTGCTTTAATTTAGTGAAATTACGCACAAGAGTGATGAAATTACAAGCGTCTAGTCCGTCATCCATAATTCAGCCGTCGTCCATTAGAGAATATCCGCGTCCATAATCCAAAAGAATCAGTCTTTATGGTGGCTATAGTCATTTGTCAATGCATTGGCCCCAAGACGGAGTCTGAGTTTGATATCAATATTTGGACAACAGTTTTCATTGGTAACGACTTGCCCCAATTGAAAATGTTATTTCAGGTTTATTCCTGCTAATGTACATGTACCGGGTACTGGACTAGTTGAAAAAAAACATTCCTCTGTACTTGAATACCGATACACTGAATACTGGTACAATGTCGACATGTATCACATCATGCTGCAATTATGCCTACTTAGTGTGTAGGCCTAGATCAGATGTTAACTGATATACTCATATAGCATGCACTACATCTGGGCCCTTCCCCCCAATATGAAAAGAGCGGGAGCCAAGGACCACTTTCGCGCCCCCCCCCCCGAATTATAACTGACATGCCTTGAAATGGGTCAGGTATGTGTAGAGAACCGTCTGAAATTGTCCGGGGGAGTCCCGTCCCCCCGATCACATATTCAGAAGCCCCAAGTATTGACCGTGTTTACATTTGAAACATATGCGATCATGTCTCAACTTCTCCATGAAATTGGTTCTGTCTAATCAACGAAGAGCACAAGGTCCATCAATAGTTTGTGTTGTATACATATAATTCTTGAATTACTAAACGATCGATGGCATAAAAGTATCTACGCCTGGAGGAAAATAAAATAATAATTGTGTGAAGACTTCCTCCTTGTTGTGTGTATGCCGGAACACTATATCCTTATTCGTTGAATATTTGCAATGGTCTAAAGTTGTTTTTCACTTGGGTGGGTGGGTATAGTTGACAGATATAATCGGCGAATATTATTTTCGAACCAACGTGAGGGAAATTTCATTGAAGAACACCGATTGGATTTTTTTTTTTTTCAGCTTTTATGAGTCGGTTTTATTGCGAGATATGCTATCCCTTCCAAAGTTCTCAGAAGCGCCAAAGTGCGTTAAATCAAGTCTAAAGTTCAAAAAATTTTCGGGGAGATTTTCGACTCCCTCCCCCCCCCGTCGGAGGAAGGGGGACACCCCTTCCCTGTCCCACCCTGTCTGCCCCCCCCCCCCAACATTCAAGTCGCTCCACCGCGCCTGCACAAGCAGCATCCACCATAACTGGTGCTGCTGCTGCGGGGAATATGGACATCTATGGTCCATTTTTATTTGATCGTTGATATCTCATATCGATCAGCTGATTTTTTGCCCGGACAAGATTCAACTACTGAAAATCCAAGACAGCTGGCAGTTATCTTGTATTACATAGGTAACTGAAAAGCAATCTCAACTATCCTCCCACCGATGTCAAGACACTCTCCAAGTTTGAAGTCGATCAGTTGAACCATTCTCGTGTTATTAGTCAAACAGGAAATGTGTAAAGAACCAACTGCTGACAATGCAAGATGGGTGATAGCGGCCATCTTGGATTATACAGGTAACTGAGAAGCATTCCTAACCGTTGTCTCACCGATGTCAAGCCACTCCCCGAATTTGAAGCCGATCAGTCCAAGCAGTCTCAAGTTATTGCCCGGACAAGATCAGTGCTTAAAATCAGGTAACTGAAAAGCAACCTCAACTCTCCTCTCACTGCATGATGTCAATTGACTCTCCATGTTTAAAGTTGATCAGTTCAATAGTTCTTAGGTTGTTGGTCGGACAAGAAATGTGTAACGATCCAACTGCTGACAATGCAAGATGATTGGTGGCAGCCATCTTGGATTACACAGGTAACTGAATTCAAGATGGCGACTAGTGGCCATCTTGGATTATGCAGGTAACTGAAAAGCAATCCCACGTCCTCTCACCTATGTCAAGACACTCTCCAAGTTTGAAGTCGATGGATTCAATCGTTCTTGAGTTAATGTCTGGACAAGATCAAACTGCTGAAATCCAAGATGGCTGATGGTGGCCATCTTGGATTATGCAGGTAACTGAAAAGCAATCCCAACCATCCTCTCACCTATGTTAAGATGCTCTCGAAGTTTGAATAGTTTGTCGGACACGAATGTGTCAAGATTCAGCTGCTGACAATCCAAGGTAATTGATGACGGCCATCTTGGATCACACAGGTAACTGAAAAGCAATCCCAATCGTCCTCTCACCGATGTCAAGACATTTTCCTAGTTCGAGATCGAATGGTTTAATAGTTCTCGAGTAGCAAAAGTAGCAGACCATAAATATCAATAAATCTGATTGTTTTCAGAAAAATACTTCAGTTTTATTTTTAGACATACAATGGTCATTCTTCCATACATTAAGTGTTTAGCAATATTAAAACATATACAGCATGATATAGAGAAAAATGCTACACATAATGTAGAGTATGAGCTAAAACTGTATATTATATTTTCAATAGCATGATATATATATGATGCAGCATTATATATATATATATATACCGCTCATTTCTTTACCCCAACTAACAGTCTATGATTTGACAATGCTTTCTTGTTGACAGTCCTTGGTTGTCTCCACACAGACTATTGTTCTCCCAATCGGGTGGTTTTTACATAAAAGATGGACCGCACATTCTCACCTCGACACAATTGAAACATACAGCAACATCCTGATCATTTCTTTATTCTGTGGTTTGTCAATGTTTTCTGATCTTGTGTAGACCTTGGCTGTTGTATCCAGACAGAACATGGAACACACATTCTCACTTAATCACATGAGCACTATTAAATCATTTGTACAGTAACATAAACATCCCAATCAGTCATTAATTCTGTGGTTTGTCAGTGCTTTCTTATTTACAGTCCTTTGCGCTTGTATCCAAACAGACTATTCTTCACGTTGCAGTTAGTCATGTGATTTTTACATAAAAGCAGGACCATACGTTCTCACCTAAACTCTGATCTCAATAAATATTCTTTAGATATTTGACAGTGAATTGCAGCTTATGTTAGATGATCTCTGACAAGCGAGTTCATGTAGACATGGTAGAGAGGAAGTGAATCAAGCAATGATCACCACGGGTCCTCTGCAGCTCTTCAATCCCATTCCCAGTTGATCACAGAAGCTGTGCTTTCAATTGTGTTGTACAGGAAGCTGAAATGGATAAAAAAACAGTGTAAGAAGCTGATTTCTGATTTACAAGTCTTTAGGCAGCCCTTCTCATTAAAATGTGATTTCAAACGAGGTATTAATAATGGATGTATTTTCTAATAGTTAATCTTAGCTAATAAACAATTCACATCGATATACTATTTGCTGAATGTCCTCAAAATGATGGGACAACCACTTTATAACTGAAAACATGGAAACAGAACTATGTATTTCATGAATATACTTAACTTTCTGCAACTTTAATGTATCTGACATTTATCTGGTGCTCGGAAACTTTAGTATGGGAGTTCAGATTGTGATGTTTTGCTCACCCATTATTGCTCCTATGATGTTACTGTTTTGTGCTGGTAGTTTCTCATAGCCATATCCTCAAGGGAGGAGTGTGTTCATCAAGTATCTCTTCCATCAGGTCCCAGGAGTGGTGTTGGTCTCTGACATATCTGATGTTGACTGTGTCATTCTCCAAAAAGATATATTGAATTTGTTCATGGCCTGGTGGTACTGGTCCTGGTATACACATACACTGCTTCCAGGAGGCAGTTCAACCATCTGAAACAGTGTAGAAACATTTCAATGAAACAATGGTTAAGTACACCTCCTTAATGCAGTCGGACACGTCAGAAGTAGAATGATCAAATATAAAAAAATAAAATAATAATAATAATTCGCACAAAGATATTGTGGTTGCCATAGTAATGGTGGCCATCTTGGATATTAGCGCTTGACTTAGGATCAAATTATATGCCCTATGTTTACACATTCAGATGTGCTGTGACAGTGACAAGGTTGCTTTGCTTGCTTAACAGTGACTGTCGACCTGAATGAACATCCTGTGAGATTAAATTCCCTTATTTCTTCCCAGAGGGGAATGTCACTTGGGCAAAACAAACAAGGCGATGAAATATTCAACACATTGCCTGGTTTTCACAAATTCTCTTGAATATGGGCATATTCAGAGAGGTCATGGGGTCTTGAATGTGATTTGGAATTCCTAAAACTAATTGTTTTTTACTAGGATAGACCCACTCTTTGTGATGGTACAGTTTTGTCAGATGAACCATGCCTAGGCATGATGATTATCATTAGTGATCATACAGAATCCATTTATGAATTTAGACGGTAATCACATGGCAGTGTGACTAACGTCACACAGTCCTTGCGTTTGGAGGTGAGCGATCGCTACGATGTAGGGTAGGCATTAGGGCTCTGACATGCACTGGGCTCTTGGAAATCCCTCCACCCCAAGTTGAAATCCTGCCTATATTAAGATGAGCACGGCCCAAGTCAGAATCACGAGTGATTTTTATCAAAATCACCAGCTCAGAACTTGCTGGTAACAGTCCCCTAATGCACCTTCATGCAAAAAATCAAGATTCTAATGTCAACGGTTCTCCTTATTTTGCGGACGAACGGTCTCGGATGGACTCACTCACTGACTACTGGACAATTTGCAGGTGGTAGCCTACTTCGTAGGAAAAGTATTAAAAAACATTTTTACCCCGAAAATTGATTGAAGTTTCATAGTCATTGACTTAGTTGCAAATGGAGGGGTTCGATAAATAGAGGATTTTGCACAAGTGGCTACTAAATATAAAACTTACTCCACAAGTGTCATAACTTTCATATTAAATTGAAACGAGTGTAAGATTCTGTTTATCACATGACTATTAATAATCGTATGAGTAGTGTGACTAATGTCACATGACCTACGAAGTATAGGGTGAGGAAGATGACTTGGGGGTCCAAGCGTAATGTTATAGGTCATCTAAGTATGTCAAATTTCATCAATGTAGTCAGCTCAGAACTTGCTGGTAACAGTTCCCTAATGCACCTTCATGCCAAAAATCAAGGTTCTAATGTCAACGGTTCTCCTTATTTTGCCAATGAAAGGATTCGGATGAACTGACTCACTCATTACCATGATTACCGGACAATTTGCAAATGAGAGCCTACATGTACTTCGAAGGAAAATATAAGAGCAATAATTCAATAGATTTTATCATCAAATCTATCTCAAAATTAATTTCTTTGTTTCCTTCTCGGCGAAAAAAAAACGGCCCTCGACCAGGCGCACCGCATCCTTAAAATTTGCTGTATACGCGAATTAGGTCAAATTTCATCAAAAGTTAGTCAGCTCAGAACTTGCTGGTAACAGTTCCCTAATGCAGCTTCATGCCAAAAATCAATGTTCTAATGTCAACGGTTCTCTTTATTTTGCCGATGAAAGGATTCGGATGAACTGACCAGGCGCACCGCATCCTTAAAATTTGTTGTATACCCGAAGTCGATATAGTTCCAAAACTTAACAGAGTTTGAGCAGAAGAAGCCAAGGAGCAAATTCCCCTAATAATTTGATCACCGGAAGTGCAACAAAAATGACTTATATCTGAAAATATTCTTCATGGCATCATCTACAAGGTGTCATATTTTGTCATTATATGACTTTTCTTCAATTTGAATGAAGAATGGGAATGTTACCTATTCTCTGTGTTTGAATAACAAAGTTGAAAAGTGAACTTTCTGTCATGCCTGTGATTGAATTATTAGGGGAATTACTGTACCCAGTCATGCCAATGGCACAGATGAATAGTGATAGAGTGGCTATAGTATATATGAAATAAATGTTTTGAAAAAAAATAAAATAAATAAATAATGAATAATGATATTATGGATAATATGCTCATAGTAATTTTCAAATTGTGACCATACAGACTTTGGAAATATCTGTGACTGTATTTACCTCTGTATTTACCACATTATACACATATTAAAGCATCGTAATATGTGACAACTGTGGTAGCCATATTCAGTTAGCGCTGGTCTCCAGCCTTCAGGCTACAGGAGGTATCAGATCTGTGTATACACTGATTGAGGTATTATCAGAGGTATAATACTGATACCGTACAAGGATACCTCAATTATAATAATAAGTTGAATCGGGTATTTTGAACCCATTAATATAATAAGCATTTCCCAGTTTTGATACGCATATCCCATTGGGATGGTATCACTCGCCTAAAATCTGACTTATGAGAACTGCATGTACATGTGTGGTGCTCGAGGAGAATGAAGAATAAACCTGAAAGAGCACGGCCTGGGAAAGGTAAATCCATCACACAAGTATAAATAATTGAAAACTGAAAGTGTCTTAAGCCCAATTGATGCACATACATGTACATAGTCATAGTATCCAATCAAAGCATTAACAACTCCAGTTCTGCGAAAGATTTGAGAAAAATACATGGAGAATGTAATAGCCATGAGCAGGGGTCAAAATTCGCATTATATTACATGCAGGACATGTCCGGCTTTTTCATGGTAGTTGCTGCTGTTTTATATAGTTAGCAGGATACTTTCTACAGATGTCCTGTTCAGTGCAAGTGCCAATTTCTACCCCTGCATGAGTGTATACTATATGCAGGGCTGCATGATCATGTTTGAATCAATGTTTCAATATCTACCCTTGTAATATGGAGCGTGTTCAGTTACCTCGAGTGATCAAGCAGTGACTCCTGATGTGATTGGTCCAATCTATTTGAGGCAATGCTCCCAGATGTAAGCTTTACTCATCACCTTGCGTCACTGGAGGTCATTGAATCTTGTTTGTGCAATAAATACTTAAACTTGACACAGGTCCGAGTTCAGCCTCCACGTCAATGCAGGTCCAATTATATGGATCTACAGTCTTACGGGTGTCCGACCTATTATCGTGCATTTTTCAAGGTTTATTTGGAATATATAAAAAAGTACTTCTCGAAATGACATGAAAACTGACACTATGACTCAAGCTTGTCAGCTTTCTTCCATTATGAATTCCATCAATGAAGTCACTCCCTTCTGCACGTGCGCAAGCTATCTTTAACTCGACTTTTCAGCTCAGTTCCCGCCGTGGACAGTACCAGTTATCGGACACCCATCCTGAACAAAAAATTGACGTTGAAGTGCACTGTATTTTCAAGTTTTGTGCATGCATCATTAGCTGGAGTTCTGTCGCTTCAGATGATATGATCGTTGTTCAATTTCTATATGTATTTTCGGAAATTAGACAAGGTGGTAGATCGAATTTCGCACCCCCGCCACAACACGAGAAATTTCGAATTTTGATGAAAACAAAAAAGTTAGTTTAAATTTTTTTACTTTCATGGCTACCTATAATTCTATATTTTGCATATACAATTAAAAATAAATCTCGCCTTTGTTCCGACATATTATTGTCATCATGAGCACAACACGTACGCACGAGATGCGTGTCCGATAACTGACATGTCCGATAACTGTTCCGACACCTGTACTATGTAGCAGGCTAGCCTACATGTATTCCCCAACCTGTTAGCACATATATATGAATGTATATCAGATATGACAAGGCCATCCATATCAACCGCTTAAGTTGTGCTGATCTACATGTATGAATTAGTTTGTTTGTTTTTTGGGGGGTTTTTTTTCAGTTAAGCCTTGAACAGACCACTGGGCATTTATTTGCCATACGGCCACGCATTTACAATAATGTCTTGCCCACGTTAAATGTCCCGCGGTTTGATGGTGCATTGTGGGATACTTACCAAGTCTCCAGTCTTTTGGAAATTTCGTGGAATCATCATCGTCTTCAGAAGCCTCTTTCTCCCTCCTAGGACATGTTCACATCGGCGAAACTGCCTCCCATAAGGCCAAGCCACTCTGACATACCTCTTCCTCGCTCTACTATTCAAGTACGCAGGAAATTACACATTTATTCAACATTAAAGCCCACGAAATTTCTGTCACCTCGCGTAAAAAACCCGCAGAATAGGTTCCGCAAAATTCCTCACGTGTGTTTATTCCGGTTCAACGGATCAATCTGACACACTTTGTACTGTATATCGAGAATAAATGTACGATGTGGACAGTATCATAATGCTTTATAATCATAAAAAAGTGCTCATACGAAGCATACAGGAAAAAATCTAGAATACAATCGAAACTAATGGGATTTCCATATTTTACAATTTCCGCTTCGATTCCCACTTTTGGACACTTGCAAGAATTTTTATTTTCACCAGGAGAGCTAGACAAGGGAGACTATAAAATGACAGATTTCTTCCAACTTCGTCAACAAAAGGAATTCCCTTCTTGTGCGCTATTTTTCGACTATTTCAGTTCATTTTGTCCACAGAATTGCTTAACCAAATGCACTGCCAACTTCAACTTGACTGGCGATAGTGTGTTCGTCGCTTTATATTCAATTCATACGTCATATTGCATTCAGTTACAGTCCCCTGAAATCACTTGAGGTCGGATTTTCGCAAACTCTATGAAATAAACATAAATTTACGAGAAGCACCACTCACTTTAATAAAATACAGTTTACATGTATTTGTTGAAGCCAAATTATAACATGTTTTATGCAATACGAATTGCGCACAAGATTGTTTTACAACAGCATGTGTAAAGCTCTTCGTCTATGGTCACGTGATCACCAGCGAAGTCCCATAGGCTGCATTTGGCTGGATTCTATCTCAGTATTAGTTTGCTCGAGTGGGAAAGGCTATATAATAAGCTTGTACTGTCCAATTGCATACTGCTTAAAAAATGCATTGCCTCCAGCCTTGAGTTACTTGAGATGTTACTTGTATGTTGCGCGGGTGATTGGATGGATACAGGTTCCTGTTGCTTCAAAGCATTTTGCTGAGAAGCAACAGGAACTTGATAATGTGATGTCTAGCACTGTAATATCACTTGTCTTTATTGCACCATGTAAGCGTCCTGTCTGTGTCTTGTGTGCTGTCCTCAGTGTTTCATAGGGTGGATAGAGGGTGTCTGGCTCCATGCTGCTTCAAAGATTTCTTCTTTGAAGTAGCAGGAACGCAACTAGGCTGGGTGGTGCTTAGTTAGTTCGTCGCGATATTGCTGAGATATTGTTGAAAGCCACGCTAAATTCTATTCACTCACTCACTCTTACTTGTATGTTGCATGTTCTCGGTCTCCATTGAGCGTTAAATGTTCTTTTGATTCCTTCTTGGTTTTAGACTCCCTTTAATTTTCTGGCCATACAGCTCTGTGAGCTATCCTGGCGTAATTTGATGGCCTTCCAATAAAAAATCCCGGCCTCCGACAGGCGTAAGATGCCCTTTTGGGGATTGTTCTTTTCAGTTTCACCCTCACTGACTCCAACACTCTTCAGATGAAGGTTCGTACCATTTCGTCCAATAATTTTGGCTTTTTTTGGCGGTTACAAATATACAAACAGAGACGTATAGAACTAAACACAAGTCCCCGGCCCGTGGAACACTTGTTAATTCAGCTATTCTTCTCTTGAACTTAAAAGTAGAAAGATTGAAATTGAAGCGATATGCAAGAAGGGGGGAAAATTGACGTCTGGCGACTAAAATCAACCATATGACTTAACAGGAAAGCTTCCCTTGGCACCTCACCTGCAGACCCGAGAATACGGTCTCGGCCTTAGTATCTCAGCCGCGCTTTTATTGCAGCTGTTAATATGGATACTATGAAGTATCCCCACGGCCCCTAGCAACGCCTTAAGCGGAATTAGATACGCTAGCTCGAAGTTTCAGCGAAGAAAATTCCACAAATCGTCCGCAAAATGACATATTTTTGGAATATGAGGTCACTGCGCTGTCATCATGGCCGCCATCTTGGATTTTGTGATATTTTCCGGTAGCGCATGAACCAGTGATACAGTGTGGCAAGTTTCAACTTCCCAGCCTGAAGGATAATGAAAATAACGAAGCTGTTTCTAGGCTAACTATTCTTTAAATAACAATGTTGCCCCTCAGATGCCCTTTTGGGGGCCAGAGGGCATCACACAGCCCAGAGCAAAGGGCACCCCTTCTGATATTGTTCTATATGCCTCAAGTGATGAGTGTGCCAAATTTGGTGCTTTGGTCCAGCGTGTCACGATCTCCCCAAAATATGGCCCTAAGCCACCTCACTAAACCAAGAACCAGATGGTCTAGAGACATGGGGATTTCACCAAATGAGTCGCCTGGACCTAGGCTTCCGCCCGAGGGTAAAGTGGGGTGCGAAAATAGGACCGCGCATGCGCAAGCGGAAGTGGAATACTGTACGGACAACCAGTGGGGCTAGAAACATGGGGATTTTACCAAATGAGTCGCCTGGACCCAGCCTTCTGACCTTGGGTAAGGTGGGGTGAGGGCATAGGGTTGCGAATGCGCAACCGGAAGTGGAATCCTGTACGGAGAACCAATGTGACTAGAGACATGGGGATTTCAACAAAAGGAGTCGCCCCTGGACCCAGGCTACCTGGTAGAGTTACATCAGTGTATGTGTGGAGGAGTAGTAGTAGAGAAAGAGTTTCTGAGGTGCTGACTATGCCCAGGAACTTTAAGGTTATTTGTATAGCAATACTTGCAGCAAGAGAAGGGGAATCCCACGCAATGCCTTAACGCCTATCTTAACGCCTTAACGCCTATCTTAACGTCATAACGCCTTATCTTAGCATCTTAACCAGGTTTTTACCAAACCACATACCTGAGACAATGCAGAGATGTCTATTATGGCCGATAAGGGACATCGCTGCATTG
>JAVTVY010053268.1:0-27531 GCA_036873755.1 Hanleya hanleyi | reverse complement strand
GTTGGAAATCCACTTTGCACGAGCCCTGGCGACCACCGTCAATGTGATCTGCTACGCCGAGTTTGACAACATCATTCAAGTGGACAAGGCGCGCAACGTCCTGTGTGACTTCTCCACCTAACATGGATACAGAGCAGATAACCACCGTGCTGGAGAATGACCCAGAGACACGTAGGGTCTTTCAAGGGGTGTTCGCCCGAGATGTGTTTCCATTAGACCGAATGTATCCGGCTGCTTACGTTCTCAACACGGACCCGATGGATCGACCCGGTGAACACTGGGTGGCCGTGTACTTGACAGAAGAGCAGGGCGAATGCTTTGACCCGTACGGCCTGCCACCCCTCCATCCCGATTTAACAGATTTCATGGATCAAGGCACAGAGACGTGGTGTTGGAACAGTCAAACGTTGCAAAGCCTGACCAGTGGCGTGTGCGGACAATATTGCTTGTTTTACCTGTACCATCGATGCCGGGAAGACCCTTATCTACCATCGTACAGATGTTTGACGAGTACCCCCAGGCCGAGGACCGCGATGTACTCGTCTATGACTGGGCCGCCCATCATTTCAATGTACAAGCCCCGTTCTGGGCTTAAGTTAATGACAAGCCCCTTGTTCTGGGCTTCAATGTACAAGCCCCTTGTTCTGGGCTTCAGTTAATTACAAGCCCCTTGTTCTGGGCTTCAGTTAATTACAAGCCCCTTGTTCTGGGCTTCAGTTAATTACAAGCCCCTTGTTCTGGGCTTGAGTTTTCACGTGGTTGTTCTCACGTTGTTGTTGTTCAATGAATAAAAAAAAAGAGATCTCACCAAAAACCCTGTCTTGTGTGTTTTATTCATAATGCATCAATGCCCAATGTGGAGATTCAGTGAAACTGAAATCAGTGGTGTAGGATGGGGCCAAAATGTAACCCATCAAGGTTAGAATGCAAGAGCACTATAGTAAAAATAGAGAGCCAATGAAATCAGCCTACAGACCAAGTACGTGTCTTTGGTCTAGGTTTGGAGCGGGCATTTCATTGAGGTACGTATATACGGTGAGTGAAGAGACTCGTCCAACACGTATAGATTATGACTATAAGTTCTATGAGCATAATGCATGAAAGTGGCTTTGAACACCGTATTAGCCAATCAGTGGCCTAGATTGGATCCAAAGGTAACCCATCCATGTCCAGAAAAACATTATCCGGGTGTACAAGAACCCAGATGTAGGCGCGGACGTCAGCGAAAGCACACCGTGAGTACGCCAATTCGATTGGCTGATTGTTCGACCGCTGATTGGTTCTTTTTCTCGACCGCTGATTGGCTCTTTTTCTCGACCGCTGATTGGTCCAAATGGAACTGCCCATCTTTCCCAGGTTCATCTAGAATCCCCCTTTTTTTTTGCTCAAGCTCTGACTATAGCGATGCCGCAACATTGTCTCATTGGACATTGGACCGTCTGACCTGGAGGTGACCCTTTGACCTTTTGACCCGCGTCCGCGCGCGCGCGCACTGCCGGGGATGACGCGGGATGACGCGCGCGCGCGCTGCGGGGCGCTGGGGCAGGAAAACACCCCGGCGGTTGAACATTGGAACTCTTGTGGGTTTGGAGGATGAACATACGGACGTCTAAGGGAAAAAATTGGAACTCTTCTATGTTTGGAGGTAGTGTTTAGTGAAAACCCGGAAGTGACGTCACAACCCACGTCACCTGCGTATATACTCCTGTAAAATAGAGCCGATTTTATTTCTTTGGAAGGGGATAGGACTTGCGCTTTTTATACTACTAAACTGTGAAGTAGATTACATCTTACATAGGCCTTAAGGCCGTGATATGCATATGAAGTATTCTGGGGCATGGTCAGTACTTTCCAATTTTCCCTTCGTCTACTACTCGCCGATTTATATTTTCAATGAATACAAGGTTGTCTTGAGAAATATATCTCAAAATATGATTAATTAATGATTTTCCATCATGACAAACGAAAAACCGGCTTCCAACAAATATGGCCGTGGGTATTCGAAGCTCGAAGTCAGAAAATTGCCAAACTTCAAAAATTCAGATCTCAGCAACCAGAACGTCTTATGGGCTTTTCCCTTTTCGCTGCGATGGTTTTACACGAAAAACCGGCTCAGTTATAAAAAATCCATATCTCCGTAAATATGAAATGTCCAAACTTTTACGTCAAGACAATATTCTTTATATATGTGTACTTCCTATTTCCCGCAGGAATTTATGGAATATCAATTCTTTCCGCAATAAACTTACAATTTACTGGCAATGGTAACGAAATTCTCCGTGTCAATTTGAGGTGGATATGAAAACGCACTGACTCACACGTGCACTGGCAACAATTCGCTACAGTGTAATGAAATGTGTTCATTTTTTAGGCGCCCATTTTCTACAACCTATACAGCCAACGTGGTTTATTAATATGCACACACATATGTTTTTCTTATAGTTCATTGGCTGAACCGCGAGGCCGGGGGAAAAATATTAAACTTGTTTGATAATTTCGCCTCGCGAGCAGCGTGTGCGGTGAACGCAAGCCAACAGCTCAGCAGTTTTACCGGACAGGCCAATGAATGGCATGTTATTTTGACTCGATTCATACGCTCGACTCTTCAAAATGGACTTGAAGAAGACGTTATGCGGGAACTGAAATCAATTTCTTGAAACTTTTGCTCACCGTGTGCGCTGAAACAACAACAGAGCTGACAGGCAATTGAGGCCGTTAGCTCAGCTGATATCTCTCGTGTGCGCCGGATTTTATACCGAAGGAAATATCTGTGAATTTCGAAAAAATGCATGACAAGCCAAGAAATAGAAAACCGCTGGGATGTGGACACCAAACCAGGGAGCCTGTATGTGCGTTCATTTCATCCACGTAGTATACTGAACACCGGATTTACCGAAGGAAATATCTGTGAATTTCGAAAAAATATATATGGAAATGAGATTGGTGGTAATACGCATATTTTTTTAGCATACGAATGCATGGTGATGAAGGCTTCATGGTGTGTTATACCCACCTAGGAAAAAAACAGCCCCAGATATGCATCAAACACCCGGGAGTATGGGATATAGGTATACATCTGGACTAAACTGTTTTATCAGGTAAGCTACACTTTAGTACTATACTTGCGTTGAAACCCATGCAGACAACCTATTCAAATTTCAATGCATTGGCAACATAGCGTCGCACGAAATATACGCGCCCCTGTTGACCAGGATTTTTTTATACTCCCACAACAACAGACAATTTGAAGACAATTTTCTAGCGGGGTGTTTTCTTGAACATAATTGCTGTAATATACTCTTCTTTTTGTGGACGCTAAATATAGGGAAGAAAATGGCAACATTGTGACCAAACCATAACAGTTGACAGCTGTAAAAATAGATACCGTGGCATAAATTAGAGAGAGCATTTCAGTACACCTCAAAAAAATGAAACCTGGACGGGTATCCTTCATCTCGAGGGGACGCAAGTTCGATTCTTGCTTTCATTATGTGAGTATGTATTGGACATGTGATCTTTAAATTTTATTATCATCAATACACCTAAACGGTATAGTTCAACCCCACCCCAGCCCAACCGATGCCCCTTCATGAATGCTTCAATTTGATACCTCACTCGACCCCACTGGACCAGTAGTCAATCCCCTAGCTCCAAAAAGGCTATTTCCATACCCTTGGGTCACCGCGCATGCGCAGAATCACCCTAGTTCAACCCCACACCCAGTCCATTAGATGCTCCGTCACCTCACCTTCAATTTGATACCTCACTCGACCCCATTGGTCCACTAGGGGCTCTCCTAGCTCCAAAAAGGCTATTTTCATACCCTTCGGCCACCGCGCATGCGCAGAATGCCGATATTTCAACCCCATACCCAGCCCATTAGATGCTCCTTCACTTAAGCTTCAATTTGATACCTCACTCGACCCCATTGGTCCATTAGGGGCTCTCCTAGCTCCAAAAAGGCTATTTTCATACCCTTCGGCCGCCGCGCATGCGCAGAATCACCCTAATTCAACCCCACACCCAGCCCATTAGATGCTCCGTCACCTCACCTTCAATTTGATACCTCACTCGACCCCATTGGTCCATTTTAAAAAAAAAAAAAATTTGGCTATCCCCTAGCTCCAAAAAGGCTATTTTTATACCCTTCGGCCTCCGCGCATGCGCAGAATCACCCTAATTCAATCCTACACCCAGTCCATTACATGCCCCTTCACCTAAGCTTCAATTTGATACCTCACTCGACTCCATGGGTCCATTATTAAAGAAAAAATTGGGGCTATTCCATCAACCTTGCTTTACCCCTTGTCCCCCCCTCCAATTTCCCCTCCCCTTTTTTAATTTCAATTTTTAATTGTTAAAAAAACATAGAAAATGAAAAAGATTTTTTTTGGCTCCATGAATCTTGTTTTTCTTTCGTATTCAATAAAAAAAATTTTTTTGGCTATTCCATTTCCCTCCCTCCCTCCCCTTGTCCCCCTCCCCACTCCAATTTTCTCCTTTTTTTTCAATAATTTCAAAAAAATTGTAAAAAAAAATTTTCTTTGATTTTTTTGGGGGGAAAGGATGATGGGGTCTGGTGTTATTTTTTTGTGCTTTGTTGATAGAAGTTTTCTCTTTCGGAAAGATGGGTTGGCCCTGAAAAGGGCCTTTGAAAGTGTTATACGACAACACTTAGGCTCTGTATATTCTCTTTATTCCTCCCACATGCTTCCTGCATATGGGGCACTTCACCTTGAGATGGTTTTCTCCCACGTCAACGCAATGACACATATCTCCGATGCACGTCAGCGTCACCCAACAATCTTGACATAGACACAAGTGGCCATTGCACACACACATAGGCCGCCATCTTGTACCCAGCACACATTGTACCCATTGACCCCAGCACACACACACACATTAGGCCGCCATCTTGTACCCAGCACACACACACATTAGGATGGCCGCCATCTTGTACCCAGCACACACACACATTAGGATGGCCGCCATCTTGGTCCCAGCACACACAAGCCGCCATCTTGGTCCCAGCACATACATTGTACTCCCAGCACACACACACGCCGCCATCTTGTACCCAGCACACATTGTACCCATTGACCCCAGCACACACAGGCCGTCATCTTGGTCCCAGCACACATTGTACCCATTCACCCCAGCACACACACACACGCCGCCATCTTGTATCCAGCACACACACACACACATTAGGCCGCCATCTTGTACCCAGCACACACAAGCCGCCATCTTGGTCCCAGCACACATTGTACCCATTGACCCCAACACACACACGCCGCCATCTTGTACCCAGCACACACAAGCCGCCATCTTGTACCCAGCACACATTGTACCCATTCACCCCAACACACACACGCCGCCATCTTGTACCCAGCACCCATTGTACTCCCAGCACACACACATACACGCCGCCATCTTGTACCCAGCACACATTGTACCCATTGACCCCAGCACACACATTAGGCCGCCATCTTGGTCCCAGCACACACAGGCCGCCATCTTGTACCCAGCACACATTGTACCCATTGACCCCAGCTTCACATAGGCCGCCATCTTGTACCCAGCACACATTGTACCCATTGACCCCAGCACACACACACACACATTAGGATGGCCGCCATCTTGTACCCAGCACACACAAGCCGCCATCTTGTACCCAGCACACATTGTACCCATTGACCCCAGCACACACACACACACGCCGCCATCTTGTACCCAGCACACACAAGCCGCCATCTTGTACCCAGCACATACATTGTACCCATTCACCCCAGCACACACACGCCGCCATCTTGGTCCCAGCACACATTGTACCCATTCACCCCAACACACACACGCCGCCATCTTGTACCCAGCACACATTGTACCCATTGACCCCAGCACACACACGCCGCCATCTTGTACCCAGCACACACACATTAGGCCGCCATCTTGTACCCAGCACACACATGCCGCCATCTTGTACCCAGCACCCACCACCCACACACACACGCATGCGCACACCACCCATTGTGACGTCATCCCAAGTTCTGCGCATGCGCAGTGAGGCGCTAGCATATCAATTTCACGGCTCTATACTACTTGCGTTTTACACAATCTTCAGATAATATTTCATAATCCGTTGCCGCTCCCGATAAAGAATCCCTGCCCTTGGCAGAAAGCATGACGGAAGCTGCAAACTAGAAGATTTGGATTACCGGTATATTAATTCAGAATTCGATCGACTAACAGAGGCCATGGTCATAGAATTATAGTTCAGGATGTTCATCATCTACCTAGACGATATCATTATTGTGTTTGAGAAGACCTTTAATGAGATGATGACACTGTCTGAAGATTTCACCGTTTCATCTTTCACATGTTCGTTGCTTCCAGAAAAGGAGAAGAGACTGGCTTGGACTCTCGTTATCAAACGTGGTGCAATAGGCGCTAAATTCATGCAATTTTGCTTTGTAACATGCTCGATGGCATCTCCGATAGAATACCTGCGATGAAGTGTTTGAGCACTCCTGTCTGTTTGTCGTTTAGTCGGCAAAGAGTTCCTACTATGTCACATTGCCGAACACGGATCCTCGTCCGTAGAGTGACTTCTGTTTACTCCATCAGACGTTCATGATGCTCATCCATTAACATCTGATGAGTTGTTTGAGCTGACCTGTCATCACAGCTCCCGAGCTAGCGTATCTAATTCCGCTTAAGCCGGTGCTAGGGACCGTGTGGATACTTCATAGTCTCCACATGAACAGGTGCAATAAAAGCGCGGCAGAGATACTAAGACTACGTCCGAAAATCGACGATTACTTTCCTATAGAGTCACATGGCTGCTTTTTAGCCGCCAGACGTCGTCAATTTTTTCCACCTCTTGCATATCACTGCAATTCTGTCAATACTGTGTGTCTCAGCTCCACAATCTGTGATGAACCGAGGACAGCCATGGTAAGGTAACAGGATTTTGTTATACGAGATTTGACTATTGCACACAGAACTTCTTCGTCCAAGATTGCTGGATACTAACGATCAGATTTCATATTTGTATGTGTCCATTATCGAATTTCTCACTAATGCTTAGATTATTTTTTAATGAAAACAAATGAAGTATATTTGTGTATTATCTAATTTCAAGTTTCCTTGCTTATGATTATGGCGCGTCCATATGTTCTATGTACTAAGCAGAGCAAATAGAGAGTGATGAACACAAAATGTTCCCCGCGATTAACAAAAAAAAAGGTTACAGGCACTGCACAATCATCCTGACGCAGTTCTAAGGTCACGTGTAATGGATATTGAAGGTAGATTACGACCGACATAATGGATCCTTAGATTGATGTGTCAACAAACGGACCAGCGTGTACGATTGGATATCAAAATGGACCCATAGAATGATAATGTACAATTCCTTCGGTTCAGCTGTTCCCGTTCGTTCTCAATAAAGGAAACAATATCTATAGTACAAATCAGTTGGCGAAGAATTTTTGGTGAGCTTAGAACATAGTGACCGAAAAATGACGTAACAAGCAACTGACAGCATATACGGGATTACATATTTGAAGCTTCGGAGATGTAAAACGTTGACAATGATTAGGTTGCCTGCCACATCAGCGTTTGCCTAAAATGACTGCTAATAGCTCCATCGTATAGATGCAGTGAAGTGTCCACCTGACTTCCATAAAGCTACTCATGCCACTGGATCTCGTCCTGAGGTCAAAGCCTTCTATCACGCAACGCCTTTGTTATTATCGTAAGGGTACATTTGACAATCGTTAACAATGCCGGACGTAGATCTGTCACCAGTTATTGCCTTTTATGCGGCGCTGATTATTGTCTTAAATAACGCCATTTTTATCTATACAATTTTGAAACAGAGACATCTTCAGACATTAACCAACTGGATACTCTTGTCTATGGCTTTCGGAGATTTTCTCCTGGGTGAAATTATTGTTCCGCTCAGTTTGGTCGAGTTTATCCTAGATGATGAGGTGAAGGGAGCCATGTTTTGTGTAATCGGGATGGGCTATCTTCTTTGTTCCCCTCTCGTCTCTGCCTACCATCTTCTTCTCGTGTCCATGGAGCGGTACATTGCAATAGTATATCCTCTACGCTATCATACTCTCGTTACAGAAAGGAAAGTGAAATTCTGTATTGCAGGATGTGGTTCATACCGGTCACAATATCTACTTTCCCAGTTATGGGCTGGAATACGGCAGAAAGTTGGTTTTCTGCCAATAAAACCGGATGTTCAATGTTTGTGCTTCCATGTTCCTATATCCATTGTGTATTGGCTCCGATGGTCATTGCTATCATCATTGTTATAGGATTGTACGTCGGGATATTCAAAGTAGCGATGAAACAGGCCAGGGAGGTGGGTGCCATACGTTCTAACAAGCGTACTTTGTCGGGAAATCTTGCTCGGTGGACAGACCGTCCTGAAATCAAGGCTGTTTTTGTGTTGCTCATAACTGTGGGTCTGCTTATTGTAACGAACACGCCATTCATAATATCTGTGTACTTATTTTGTATCACAGATATATGTATTCCTGTTATAACTTGGACGATTTGCGCGTTGCTGTTGTTCTCAAATTCAATGCTTAACCCTCTTGTCTATGGACTTGGCAACCGCAGTATACGTAAAGCATTTTTCCAATGCCTTTGCAAAAAGAGACAACGGATGAGAACCTCTGGGCACCGTGATTCTGCGAATAGAAATGTCACAGTAGTAGAGCCGTACAATAACCATGACACTGGACCAATGAACTATCAGGTATCGTAATCTGGACCATGTTCAGTACCTGTAATAGCAAGGTCTTCTTTATTTATACCTGAATCAAATTTCAAGGAACATCGCGACGTCCAAATATGTAGCAACTGGAATGAAATTGTGGAATCCAGTCGACATTATGAATATTCCCGAGTACAAGTATAAATTCCCGACATTCAGTAGTCGATCATGGTACGTTGCTAAAAGTGCCTGTGATGTAAAAAATCGCTGGACTGAATACTACCGGTATCTGTGAGAACAAGTTTCTGCAATGATCTTCTTTAATCTACAACTGCTCAATATCCACGCCACAAACATAACGATGCTCAATCTTCACGCATAACGCTGCTCAATCCTCACGCCATATCTATAATTCTGCTCAATCTCCACGCCACATATATGATGCTGCTCAATCATCGTGCCGCATATTTAACGTTGCTCAACTTCCACGCTACACCTATATCATAGCTCAATCTTCACGCCACGCCTATAACGCTGCTCATTTTTCAGGTCAAACATATAATACTACTCAATCTGCTCGCCACACCTATAACGCTGCTCAATTTTCACGACACTCCTATAACGTTGCTCAACCTTAACACCACACCTAAACACTGCTTAATTTCCACGCACACCTATAACGCTGCTCAAGCTTAAGACCACTCGTATAACTCTGCCTAATCTCCAAGTCACTCCTGTAACTGCTCAGTCTTTTTAGGCTACACATTTAACGCCGTTCAATCTTCATATCACGCCTATAACGCTGCTCAGTCTCAACGCCAAACCCATAACGCTGCTCGGTCTCCAGGCTACACATTTAACGCCGTTCAATCTCCACACCACGCCTATAACGCTGCTCCATGGGAGGCGGAACCGCCCCGACTACTCCGACCATGGTCGGGGCAATAATTCCAGGATCGCTGATTACTAAACACCACTGACATTACGTAATTCAAGATTTACAAAATATCTAGAACTACACCTTTACAGAGCAAATTGAATCCTAAATATAGCAGCGAGCTGCAATCCTCGGGTTGCAAGCACATATCGCAGGCAATGAACCAACAACAGTAGTTTTAGAAGTGGAAGCCACCCTATTTGGCAAAACGTCATTTCATTCCTTTTAGATCTAACCTACATAGTTGCCACTGAAGAACAATCTGTAAATTCGCAAATTTGGGTGATTTACATCTGAGAATAGCGGGGAAACTATTGAAGATAGGTGAAAATGGTTGACATACTTCGGAAAGAGCTGCTCCTGGACAACATAATGCAACAAACTGCAAAAAATGCTGTAGCTCTCGTAGTTCAAAAGATATAGGCTCTACAAAATGTGCTCCGTTTCTGACAAAATTCAAGATGGCGGCCAAATCACGTGACCGAGGACCAACATTTCTGCATATTCGTGATCGCCATATCACAGTGCATATATGTAGTCACTTTCTCCGTCCGAATCCGTTATTTGAAAATCCGACAATTTTGATTGGTCAATGGCGGCCATTTTGTTTTACGGAGTAAAATTTCAAATAGGATTTTGAGGCTCCGTATCCATCGAACAAGTGCCGATGTTTCGCGGCAATCGGTCCAGTGGTTCCAGAACTATGTGAAGTTTCCACTTCATCGGTTGAACGGCGGCCAGGGTACAGTTGACACAAAATCCGGCGGAATCGTACATTACCAATAACAATAGGTTTGCACGCCTGTGGCTTGCAACCCTAATAATGCCCCCTAATAAATGAATTTAGAGCTTCAAAAAACACTTTTTCTTGGTCAACAACACGTGGGAAACACGTTTCTGGCCTTTGTTTGCGTCCTAGACGGCTCCTTCATCGAAATCAAAATGTTAGTACGTTGAAATAGGTACAGAAAACGGTCCCTGGAGTCCAGACTATGAGTTGATTGGAGAAAGTTGAGCTTGGAAATTAGTCGCCCGGAGATAGCGCTTCTCTCAGTCTGCCGTTGTTAAGTATAGTTTCAGCCATAAGCTCAGACCTACTCAAATGTCCCGTTCTACCATACCTCTGAAACTAATAATGCGATCTTGCTGAAATTTTACTGTCATCATAGCAGTTATACAGCGAGTATGTATGCCAAATTTCAGAATAATCCGACTCGTCGTTCGTGTAATATTACACAAAAGTACTTCTCAAATTAGGTGATTTTCGGCATGGTTTGAAAATTTGACAATTTTGATTCCTCTATAGCAAATTTTTAAATAGAGATCTGAGAGCCCCAGATTCATCGATCATGTGTAACAAGTTTCGAGTCAATCGGTCAAGTGGTTCCAGAGAAGAAGATCTTGGAATGTTTTTCGGTAAATCCAAGATGGCCGCCAACGATTCTGACCAATGGGCTTCTTCTTAGGATATACATTAAGCCGAAAGAGCCCCAATCACCATGTGAAGTTTCAGCTTCGACGATGCAGTAATATTGATTTTATAGAGTGGACAAAATCTGGCGGAAAGAATAAGAATACCAATAATAAGAGGTTTGCACGCCTCTGGCTTGCAACCCTAATTAGCACCGTATGTATTGTAACTTACATACATTTGGGTCTAACAGCGCCATCGACTGTACACTTATTAAATGTACAGATGGCGCTGCTGACCTGTAATATTTAACCATCAGCATCATTATTAAAATGTGCAGATGGCGCTACTGACCTGTAATATTTAACCGTCAGCAGCGCTATCTGTACATTTTAAGTGTACAATCGAATAGATCTATAAGCCTTAATCTTCGAATCTCGTCGATAAAGCATACCGCCGGGTTTCTTGTGCGTGGTGATGACGAGAATCTTTAAGTGGAACCTGGTTTTCAGTGATAAATAAACCTTGGAAATGTTTTATTTGAACCCACATTTTCAACATTTTATCGAGCATTAATATGATATTTTATGTGCCGGAAATAGCTCAGAATGCATCTCCTGCAATCTAGGTCCCCGGAGCTTCCGGAGCCTAGGCGGCCCCTGGCCTAATTGTGCTGTGATCGTTCGTCGGGCCAATCTGAATGTGCTAACAAACCACAATAGAACGCACCTTTCCTTAAAAAAAACTCATAAAAACTTTCTTACAAGTTGAATAAATTGATTTTTTTTATCAAAATGACACAGAATATGCCGTTTTACATGTCTATTTAAAATAAAAATCCCGGGAGTGGCAATCCAGGAGACCCTATCCACAGTGAAGTGCGGAAGTTCCACTTTAGAACATCTAACTACGTTTTCGAATTACATCTAACTATAGTCAGAAGTACAGATTTCGAAAGTCTTATGGATATTCCCAACACACTCCAGAAACCACCATTTCAACTCTACATACGTAGTTCGTTCGCACATTCAGAGCTCGGGTTGGGATTATCGCTGCTACGAAAAAAGCCTATCCGGAGCTAAACCAGCTAACGGACGTTGCGATGCGTTTTACACAATCTTCAGATAATATTTCATAATCCGTTGCCGCTCCCGATAAAGAATCCCTGCCCCTTGGCAGAAAGCATGACGGAAACTGCAAACTAGAAGATTTGGATTACCGGTATATTAATTCAGAATTCGATCGACTAACAGACGCCATGGTCATAGAATTACAGTTCAGGATGTTCATCATCTACCTAGACGATATCGTTATTGTGTTTGAGAAGACCTTTAATGAGATGATGACACTGTCTGAAGATTTCACCGTTTCATCTTTCACATGTTCGTTGCTTCCAGAAAAGGAGAAGAGACTGGCTTGGACTCTCGTTATCAAACGTGGTGCAATAGGCGCTAAATTCATGCAATTTTGCTTTGTAACATGCTCGATGGCATCTCCGATAGAATACCTGCGATGAAGTGATTGAGCACTCCTGTCTGTTTGTCGTTTAATCGGCAAAGAGTTCCTACTATGTCACATTGCCGAACACGGATCCTCGTCCGTAGAGTGACTTCTGTTTACTCCATCAGACGTTCATGATGCTCATCCATTAACATCTGATGAGTACGGTGGCCCATTAGGGCCATTGTCGTTTTCTTTCGATTTCCTATGTTTTTCTTCTATTTAAGAAGAAACGAACTTAATTTTCTAGGTTTTCTTTGTATTTTTCAAGAAATCATCAAAACAGAGAAGGTTTTTCTTCGACTTCGTCTCTGTCTTTACGTCCCTAACTCCGAAAATTCACAGAATATTGCTATGAATTCGCTGAAAATTCAGATGATTTCTTAGAAAATACAAAGAAAACATAGAAAATTAAGTTGGTTTCTTCGAAAATTCCGCGGATATAATTAATTTCCTCCGCGGATATAATCAATTTCCTCCGCGGATATAATTAATTTCCTCCGCGGATATAATTAATTTCCTCCGCGGATATAATTAATTTCCTCCGCGGATATAATCAATTTCCTCCGCGGATATAATTAATTTCCTCCGCGGATATAATCAATTTCCTCCGCGGATATAATTAATTTCCTCCGCGGATATAATCAATTTCCTCCGCGGATATAATCAATTTCCTCCGCGGATATAATCAATTTCCTCCGCGGATATAATTAATTTCCTCCGCGGATATAATCAATTTCCTCCGCGGATATAATCAATTTCCTCCGCGGATATAATTAATTTCCTCCGCGGATATAAATAATTTCCTCCGCGGATATAATTAATTTCCTCCGCGGATATAATTAATTTCCTCCGCCTCCGCGGATATAATCAATTTCCTCCGCGGATATAATCAATTTCCTCCGCTCCGCGGATATAATCAATTTCCTCCGCGGATATAATCAGTTTCCTCCGCGGATATAATCAATTTCCTCCGCGGATATAATTAATTTCCTCCGCGGATATAATTAATTTCCTCCGCGGAGGAAATCCACGTGACTTGAGCACTAGAAAGACGGCAAATTCATTAGCATTTTTTAGGCTGAGGAGTGAGGCTGATGTGCAGGCTGATATGGAGGTGACGTCACGATGGCGTCACTATGACGTCACATGCGGTGGCATTCGGGTCAAAGATCACATCCGGTCACGTGGCATCCGGGTCACTTCCTGTGATGTCACGATGGCGTCACTAAGACATCAAATCCGGTGACATCCGGGTCAAAGTTCAGATCCGGTCACGTGGCATCCGGTGACATCCGGGTCACTTTCTGTAACGTTACTTCCGGTCGCGTGACTGCCCAGCAAGAGTTATCTGCCCCTACATAAGACCTCCAATGACTTCCAATGTTAATCTCATGCATGTATGGGAAAGGGGTGGTCATATTTTTTTCTTTTTCTTGTGGATTTTACTATGGGTTGTGACCTCTTGTTTTCGTCATCTGGAGCTGTAGAACACGATGGGAGGGGTCTCGAGGTAATGCGTTGATTTTATTTGAAAGGTGCTGTTGACGCATGCGCAGTAGGCAGGCAGATCGGGATGGACGTTTTGGGATCTAGGTGGACCGATAGTGGTACGATTGGGTTGTGTGAGTTATCAGTTTGAAGCATTCATGGGGAGCGTCCAACTGGATGGGTGTGGGGTGGAAATCGTCAAAAAGGGTATTTGAATGGACGTTTCTTGGTCGAGGTGGACCAATAGTGGCCCAAGTAGGCTGTGGGTGGTGTCATCGTGAAGCTCTTGTGGGGGAGCGTCCGACTGGACTAGTGTGTCTTCCCTTTTCAACATTCTGTGCATGCACAGACAGGGAATTTTGGGGAAAAGGACAATGGAAGGGAGGTTTTGGGGTCGAGGTGGACCCATAGTGGTGCGAATGGGTCGTGGGGCGTATCAGGTTGAAGCTCTCATGAGGTAGCGCCCAACTGGACTGGTGTGGAGTAAAAGTAGCGCAATGGTGCGCAGTAGAAAGAGAGTATGGGAACAGACGTATTGGGGTCGAGGTGGGCCCATAGTGGGTGTACTGGGTCGGGGAGGGTATCCATGTGAAGCGCGCCTTCAGGCCGATAAGTCATGGGAGGGTGCATGTTTTCGGACTTTACCCCTAAAATGACCCTATCAGCCAGGTCTAGAGGGGTTAATATGGTTCCAAGCTGCCTGCCGAGATATGCAGATTGGGTTAGCCGGTGCATGTTTTCCCTGGAAGTAAAAAGCGGAATACGTAAACCCCCACGTGCGGAAAAGACGGACTTTATATGGTAAGGATAGGCGAGCAGCTATAGTAGAAAAAGTGCAGCGTCGCTCAGGTGCGCCATTGAGACGAGGCTACCCTTATACACTAACCTATAGGGGCGACTCGCGGACGCTGGGTGTATTCCGAACTCATGATCTCAGGCATACTGGGGATGTGGATTGATCTACCATGGTAGAGTTACCTCCGCTTTCTGGGTAAAAAGTGTATGCGTGAATGAGTGCGTGAGTGAGTGAGTGAGTGAGTGAGGCGTGCCCTCCGCCAGTGTTAACGCATTGACGCACTAACGATGGTGGGTGAGTGCCCAACACCACTGAGGCGTGCCCACCGCCCGTCTTAACGCATTGACGCACTAACGATGGTGAGTGAGTGAGTGAGTGGGCCAGTGAGTTAGTGAGGGTGAGTAGTGAGTGAGTGGTCATATAAGGTCGTACACCATTAGCCTCAGTCTGTGTCCCTAAGTCAGATTCGCGTCCAACGAAATGGACGCGAGCGTCCTCTAATAGTGGATGGACGCAAACGTCCGCTACTATTCGATGGACGTTTGCCTCATTTCATCAGGTTAGAGAGCTCTGCCGCCTCTTCATACGGAGCTCGCCAAACCCTCCGCTATGACCCCAAACCCTCCGCCAGCCATCTTTTCTTTCTCTAACCCTTGGGCCGAAAAGTTTCGCTCGAAGGTTAAGCATCTTTACAGAGGGTTAACGGAGGGTCCGCGGGCTTTCCCACGCGCATGATTTTCACCTTGTCGGAAGGTCAGAAGATATAGGCGGATGACATTGATCTTTTGATATGTTACGACCTCGTGACCTTTGTATTTGAAAAATGACCATGACTCTGACATTGATCCTGAATTTTGAAAGTTATTATAGTCATTCATAATAGGTATGCTTTTTTTTAAATTCGAGGTCAAGGTCAAGTTCAAGGTCATATGTTAACTGAAAGGCCATAGGCTCTTCACATATCAAAAGGACAGTGACCTCTGACCTCATTTACTTTTGGAAAACAATTCGTACATTTATTCAATTTATCCAACCACCATAAGTAGGTCGGGGTCAATGTTAACCTCAAATCTGACCTCGGATTCGTGATCAGTGACCCCGAAAATACTTGTATACCAATTTTCGAGTCAATCGGTGAAGGTGTAATTTTGACCTCCAGAAACGCCAAGGGCTGAAATTTGGGGTCGAAACTAAAGTTCAGAGGATTTGATCCAAACTTCGTTCTGAAGTAACATCGGGGTCGCTGATCACGAATCCGCGGTCAGAATTGACCTTGACCTCGACCTTGACCTCAAAATCGAGTATCCAAATGTTCGATACTCGATTTCGCGTTTAAGGTCGAGGTCAATTTTGACCGCGGATTCGTCATTAGTGACCCCGATAATACTTTAGAACGAAGCTTAGGTGAAATCCTCGAAACTCCAGTTTCGACACCAAATTTCAGCCGAGGCGTATCCCTTGGCGTTTATGGAGATCAAAATTACATCTTCACCGATTGACTTGAAAATTGGTATATATATGTATTTTCGGAGTCACTGATCACGAATCCGATGTCAAAATTGACCTTGACCTCGACCTTAACCTTCAAATCGAGTATCGAACATTTAGGTATGACTTTCACCTTGTCCGAAGGTCACAGGACATAGGCTGACGACCTTGACCTTTTAATATGTGATGACCCCGTGACCTATGCGTTGATCTATGTCCTCGACCTTGACTTTTGACTCCAGGTCAAAATTTGCGATGGTACATTTTGATTGTACTACCGCATTTTCTAGCCCGAGGTCACAGGTCAAGGTCGATGAGATAGGTCAACGCACAAGTCACGAGGTCATCACATATCAAAAGGTCAAGGTCGATGAGATAGGTCAACGCACAAGTCACGAGGTCATCACATATCAAAAGGTCAAGGTCGTCCGCCTATATCTTATGACCTTCCGACTAGGCGAAAGTCATACCCAAATGTTCGATATTCCATTTCAAGGTCAAGGCCGCGGTCAAGGGCGGATTCGTGATTAGCGACCCCGATAATACTTTAAAACGAAGTTTGGATCATATCCTAGAAAGTCCAGTTTCGACCCCAAATTTCAGCTAACCAAATCTGCATATCTCGGCAGGCAGCTGGGAACCATATTAACCACTCTAGACCTGGTTGATGCGGTTATTTTAGGGGTAAAGTCCGTGTTTCATTTCGGAGAAAACATGCACCCACCCATGACTTGATCGGCCTGAAGGTGCGCTTCACATGGATACCCTCCCCGACCCAGTACGCCCACTATGGGCCCACCTCGACCCCAAAACGTCTATTCCCATACTCTTTTTCTACTGCGCAGGCGCACCATTGCGCTACTTTTACTCCGCACAAGTCCACTTGGACGCCACCTCATGAGAGATTCAAACTAATACGCTCCCCGACCCATTCGCACCACTATGGGTCCACCTCGACCCCAAAACGTCCCTTTCAGTGCCCTTTTCCCCACAATTACCTGTCTGCGCATGCGCCGAATGTTGAAAACGGACGACACACTAGTCCATTCGGACGCTCCCCCACAAGAGCTTCACGATGACACCTCCCACAGTCTAATCGGACCACTATTGGTCCTCCTCGACCCCCAAACGTCCATTCAAATACATTTTTTGACGATATTTCCACCCCCCCAGTTGGACGCACCCCCACGAATGCTTCAAACTGATACCTCACACAATCCAATCGTGCCACTATGGGTCCACCTAGACGCCAAAACGTCCACCTCGATCTGCCTGTCTACTGCGCATGCGTCATCAGCACTTTTCAAAAAAAGCCAACGCATGGCTTCGAGACCCCTCCCATCGTGTTCTACAGCTCGAGATGAAGAAATCAAGGTGCCACAACCCATAGTAAAATCCACAAGAAAAAAGATATGACCACCCCTTTCCCATACCTGCATGAGATTAACATTGGAAATCACTGGGGTCTTAGGTAGGGGCAGATAACTCTTGCTGGGCCGCCAGGTGACCGGAAGCGACGTCACAGGAAGTGACCCGGATGTTACCGGATGCCACGTGACCGGATGTGATCTTTGACCCGGATGTCACCGGATGTGACGTCATAGTGACGCCATCGTGACGGCACAGGAAGTGATCCGGTTGTCACGTGACCGGATGTGACCTTTGATCCGGATGTCACCAGATGTGACGTCATAGTCACGCCATCGTGACGTCACCTCCACATCAGTCTTACTCCTCAGCCTCGAAAATGCTAATGAATTGGCCGTCTTTCTAGTACTCAAGTCACGTGGATTTCCTCCGCGGAGGAAAGTAATTATATCCGCGGAGGAAATATTGTATCCGCGGAGGAAATATTATATCCGCGGAGGAAATGATTATATCCACGGAGGAAATATTATATCCGCGGAGGAAATATTATATCCGCGGAGGAAATGATTATATCCGCGGAGGAAATATTATATCCGCGGAGGAAATATTATATCCGCGGAGGAAATGATTATATCCGCGGAGAAAATATTATATCCGCGGAGAAAATATTATATCCGCGGAGGAAATGATTATATCCGCGGAGGAAATATTATATCCGCGGAGGAAATATTATATCCGCGGAGGAAATGATTATATCCGCGGAGGAAATATTATATCCGCGGAGGAAATATTATATCCGCGGAGGAAATATTATATCCGCGGAGGAAATATTATATTATTATCCGCGGAGGAAATGATTATATCCGCGGAGGAAATATTATATCCGCGGAGGAAATGATTATATCCGCGGAGGAAATATTATATCCGCGGAGGAAATGATTATATCCGCGGAGGAAATATTATATCCGCGGAGGAAATATTATATCCGCGGAGGAAATGATTATATCCGCGGAGGAAATATTATATCCGCAGAGGAAATATTATATCCGCGGAGGAAATGATTATATCCGCGGAGGAAATATTATATCCGCGGAGGAAATATTATATCCGCGGAGGAAATGATTATATCCGCGGAGGAAATATTATATCCGCGGAGGAAATATTATATCCGCGGAGGAAATGATTATATCCGCGGAGGAAATATTATATCCGCGGAGGAAATATTATATCCGCGGAGGAAATGATTATATCCGCGGAGGAAATATTATATCCGCGGAGGAAATATTATATCCGCGGAGGAAATGATTATATCCGCGGAGGAAATATTATATCCGCGGAGGAAATATTATATCCGCGGAGGAAATGATTATATCCGCGGAGGAAATATTATATCCGCGGAGGAAATATTATATCCGCGGAGGAAATATTATATCCGCGGAGGAAATGATTATATCCGCGGAGGAAATATTATATCCGGGGAGGAAATGATTATATCCGCAGAGGAAATATTATATCCGCGGAGGAAATATTATATCCGCGGAGGAAATGATTATATCCGCGGAGGAAATATTATATCCGCGGAGGAAATATTATATCCGCGGAGGAAATGATTATATCCGCGGAGGAAATATTATGTCCGCGGAGGAAATGATTATATCCGCGGAGGAAATGATTATATCCGCGGAGGAAATATTGTATCCGCGGAGGAAATATTATATCCGCGGAGGAAATGATTATATGCGCGGAGGAAATATTATATCCGCGGAGGAAATATTATATCCGCGGAGGAAATGATTATATCCGCGGAGGAAATATATCCGCGGAGGAAATATTATATCCGCGGAGGAAATGATTATATCCGCGGAGGAAACATTACATCCGCGGTGGAAATATTATATCCGCGGAGGAAATGAGTATATCCGCGGAGGAAATATTATATCCGTGGAGGAAATATTATATCCGCGGAGGAAATGATTATATCCGCGGAGGAAATATTATATCCGCGGAGGAAATGATTATATCCGCGGAGGAAATGATTATATCCGCGGAGGAAATATTATATTCGCGGAGGAAATATTATATCCGCGGAGGAAATGATTATATCCGCGGAGGAAATATTATATCCGCGGAGGAAATATTATATCCGCGGAGGAAATGATTATATCAGCGGAGGAAATATTATATCCGCGGAGGAAATATTATATCCGCGGAGGAAATGATTATATCCGCGGAGGAAATATTATATCCGCGGAGGAAATGATTATATCCGCGGCGGAAATTTATATCCGCGGAGGAAATATTATATCCGCGGAGGAAACGATTATATCCGCGGAGGAAATATTATATCCGCGGAGGAAATATTATATCCGCGGAGGAAATGATTATATCCGCGGAGGAAATATTATATCCGCGGAGAAATATTATATCCGCGGAGGAAATTATATTTGGTGTTTTCAAGAATTTCATAGGTTTTTCTTCGACTTTGTCTCTGTTTTTACGTCGTTGAACACGGAAAATTCGCAGAATATTGCTATGAATTCGCTGAAAATTCAGTTGATTTCTTGGAAAATACAAAGAAAACCTAGAAAATTAAGTTGGTTTCTTCGGAAATAGAAGAAAAACAAAGGAAATCGAAAGAAAACGACAATGGCCCTAACGGGCCACCGTAGATCAGTTGTTTGAGCTGACCTGTCATCACAGCTCCCGAGCTAGCGTATCTAATTCCGCTTAAACCGGTGCTAGGGACCGTGTGGATACTTCATAGTCTCCACATGAACAGGTGCAATAAAAGCGCGGCAGAGATACTAAGACTACGTCCGAAATCGACGATTACTTTCCTGTAGAGTCATATGGCTGCTTTTTAGCCGCCAGACGTCGTCAATTTTTTCCACCTCTTGCATATCACTGCAATTCTGTCAATACTGTGTGTCTCAGCTCCACAATCTGTGATGAACCGAAGACAGCCATGGTAAGGTAATGGGATTTTGTTATACAAGATTTGACTATTGCACACAGAACTTCTTCGTCCAAGATTGCTGGATACTAACGATCAGATTTCATATTTGTATGTGTCCATTATCGAATTTCTCACTAATGCTTAGATTAATTTTTAATAAAAACAAATGAGGTATATTTGTGTATTATCTAATTTCAAGTTTCCTTGCTTATGATTATGGCGCGTCCATATGTTCTATGTACTAAGCAGAGCAAATAGAGAGCGATGAACACAAAATGTTCCCTGCGATTAACAAAAAAAAAGGTTACAGGCACTGCACAATCATCCTGACGCATTTCTAAGGTCACGTGTAATGGATATTGAAGGTAGATTACGACCGACATAATGGATCCTTAGATTGATGTGTCAACAAACGGACCAGCGTGTACGATTGGATATCAAAATGGACCCATAGAATGATAATGTACAATTCCTTCGGTTCAGCTGTTCCCGTTCGTTCTCAATCAAGGATAGAAGATCTATACTACAAATCAGTTGGCGCAAAATTTCTGATGGGCTTAGAACATAGTGACCGAAAAGTGACGTAACAAGCAACTGACAGCATATATGGGATTGCATATTTGAAGCTTCGGAGATGTAAAACGTTGACAATGATTAGGTTGCCTGCCACATCAGCGTTTGCCTAAAATGACCGCTAATAGCTCGAACGTACAGATCCAGTGAAGTGTCCACCTGACTTCCATTAAGCTACTCATGGCACTGGATCTCGTCCTGAGGTCAAAGCCTTCTATCACGCAACGCCTTTGGTATTATCGTAAGGATACATTTGACAGTCGTTAACAATGCCGGACATAAACGTGTCAGTAACTGCCTTTTATGCGGCACTGATTATTGTTACAGTCTTAAATAACGCCATTTTTATCTATACAATTTTGACACAGAGACATCTTCAGACATTAACCAACTGGATACTCTTGTCTATGGCTTTCGGAGATTTTCTCCTGGGTGCAATTATTGTTCCGCTCAGTTTGGTGGAGTTTACCCTAGATGATGAGGTGAAGGGAGCCATGTTTTGTGTAATCGTGATGGGCTATCTTCTTTGTTCCCCTCTCGTCTCTGCCTACCATCTTCTTCTCGTGTCCATGGAGCTGTAACGAAAGTGCAGAATGACAACCACCCCTTGGGATCCCCTTTAATCAGTCACTGCTTGTGTTCTAACACGTGACTACTGTGAAATCGAAAGTTACATTGTGTTTATGTGTGCGGTTGACTTACCTGATGGAATTCAACGCTGTAATTTGCCTAGAATGAACTATGATAGTCCGTGAGACAGACAATGCCTCGAAATCCCGGTGAAGTTATCTCAAACGACCAGTCGGGACGGTAATAGGAGCCCTGGTGAGATACTCGCTTCGCTGAGAATGACGTCAGTCAGGAATGCGGAAGTCGATTTCGGTAAATATGCAGATGAGGGACAGTGAACTTTGCGGTCCTCGTATGAATTAACTAGAGAGAGTTGGAAGCTGAGATTTACCAGTTATGTCCGTTATGAATTATGGTTTGTTCCTCCATAGCCATATTTATCCAGCGAAGTCCAGATAAACTGATCGGGAAGTGTGGTAATCTGAAAGAAAGAGGGCGCTGTCATCTTCGACGACGTGTTTCTGCCTTTATCCGCAGAAGAGCGGTAGCCATATATAAGCCGGACTCTCGCTGGAACGAGCAGACCAGCAGAAACATCGAGGTGAGAGCACACGCCAAATCATTTGGGGAGAAGAAATCCAATACATTGCCGGGCCGGAGAAAGGCCGCCGAATTAGTGCCGCCCCCGAATTTGTACATTGCCGGGCCGGGGAGAAAAGCCGCCGCCGAATTGGAGAAGTACCGCCGCCGAATTTGGGCCGGGACCAGGCCGCCGAATATTATAGCATCATCATTGCATACATTTACACACACTTACATTCACATGTTCGGGCCGTGTTTACTCTACTTCGATCTCTATTCGGCATCAACCGTATTGCACAGTTGAACGGATATTGCGCTGGAAGTTAAGAGTATAGACGTTTATCGCCAATGGTTATTCTTATTCTCTACCGTACGCCAGTACGGGCTCAGCTCTGGGAATTAACTAACGGCGTTAGGGTCGATAGCATGGCCATACATTAGCCGCATCTCTCTTTGCTTTCAACCGTATCGCACAGTTGTTCAAAGATTGCGCTGTGGTTCGTGTATCTATTAAGCTGTATCTGGTAAGGGATGCGAGTCCCTGTGAAGAAGATATAGCTAAAGCATTTCATACACAGTTCCTACATAAACAATTATTCATGCACACATGTACTTAAACCACAACCCACGGGTTGAAATACATTCACGCTAACACCCACAAGCTATAGGTTCGAGCCTATAGCTTGATATATATACACCTACCCAGTCAATCGTACGATAAACGATTGCCCATTCACGGCCCCATAAGCATACAGTTTCTCACCAACCTGTACATATATTGAGTAATTCACGGCCAATGATAGATTACTACTGTCTCCTACAGTAGTATATAGAGGGGGAATCCTAGACCTGATGCCCAGCTATTGCGGAAGACCCTGCAGTAGTATAGAGAGAGGGTTCAAGGGTCAACTGACCCTGCAGTAGTATAGAAGGAGGGTTCCTATACCAGTTGACCATACAGTAGTATAACGATAGATGGGACTACCCGGACTCAGACGATGATTGTTGGGACACTGACCGTGGATGCCCTCCTGGGTTATGATTTCCTGAGTACCCACTGTACTGCGATTGATACGGAGAAGCATCGAGTGAAGTATGGCGGCCGATATATCCAGTGTGAGGTCGTGGGGAGCCACGAATGCCATCGGGTGTCTGTAACGGAGACTTTTACTATACCAGCTGGAGCTGAGGCAGTGGTGACGGGGACCGTCCGAGGTGCTCTACCGGGGGAGGTCGGAATGGTGGAAAATATCATTGGGTTCACACAGAAGACTGGAACCATGGTGGCCAGAGCCCTGACCGAAGTTGACCGTGACCATGAAGTTACCCTGCGGTTCCTTAACCTGTCCACTGACCCTGCCATAGTACAAGCCGGCACCCTGTGTGGTAGTTTGACTGAAGTGGAGGTAGTGGATAATTCAGCTCCACCTACTGCAGAGCCTTTGAACCAGCATGGTCCAGCCTCTGGTGAAGCAACGGTGCCAACCCCAAGATGTCCACCACACCTACGGGCCTTAGTTCAACAGTCCAGTGAGGGATTAGAGGTTGAGAGAGCTTTAGCTGTAGAAGACTTGGTTACTCGCTTCGCCCACTTGTTTGCCAAGGATGACAGTGATATGGGGCGAACAACGATGGTGCAACATCATATCAAGACGGGGAATGCGCCACCTATCCGGATTCCTCCACGTTAGTCGTGTAAGACGAGACACGACGACGACGAGAAGTCCATACCACCCGAGGGAGGAAGACCGGGGGAAGGAAGACACACGTCGGACATAGCCACGGGAGGGCCAGGTCGTGTGAGACGAGACACGACGCAGTGTTCATCCATACGGGAGTGAACGAAGACCTGGGGAAGGAAGGCCGACGTTGGACCTTTCCACGTATATCTGGGGAAGGACGATAGACGCTGGATCCTACCACAAAGCCCTGGGGAAGGAAGAAAGAAGCTGGACCCATCCATGAGAGAACCGGTCGTGACCAGACTGTGGCTGGGACCAGGCCTGCTCGCGTTATAGCTAGGGCTATATTTATTTTGTATATATTTTCTATTGAACTTCGGTTAATGATAACTATAAGAGTACAGATAATTCATAGAGTAGGGATCTTCTTTGCTGGGATTATACGCTACCACGATTTGAATCCTGTATACCTGCTCAAAGAATTATATGTCAGTATTGCATTAATTTGCTTTGGTTGTTATTACAGGCCTCCTTAATCCAGACAAGGTGACAGGTTGAATCGAACTCCCTCGTTGGCCAGGATCAGTGCCCGAGTGCGTTCCCAGTAGCCTGACAGTTTGTCTTGGGGACCCTGCGCACTCTGTGGATCTGAAACATCCATTATCCCACGTTATAGAAGTAGAAACGTTTCAACTGGTGGCAGCGGTGGGATGGCCAACACCTGGGAGACGAAGGAAAGGAGACCAAGCCTGGCGGATAGAAAAGATCCGGTCCAGACAACCATGAATAGGAGTGGAGATTTCGGCGCCAAGTTGCGACAGTGGGAAGCCATGAGCCAACCACCTGACGAAAGAGGAGCCCAACGGAAGTTTTCCACAACGCCGAGTCCTCGGGAACGACGTGACACGGGAGGAGATGTAGGTTCCGGGCGATCGACTACAGCTACTCGGGCCTCTGGAAATCTTCTTGACTTGTCCACGCAAGAACTGGAAGCGGAGCTGTTGACACCACCGGCCGACCAGACGCCACGACCTTCAGCGGAGATGTCTACCGAAGATCGACTGAGGGGGCACGAGCCAGCAGATGAACAGCCTGACGTTGATCTAAGACGAGAGGTGGAAGACCAGCGTAATGTCTCAAATGCATTATGCACAGCAGTGACCGCCATGATGGAACAGATATCGACGATACTGGGAAATCAAGGTGCCAGTGAGGAGATGACTCCACCGAAGGCAGAAGGTTACACTCATTCTGGGCCTGCCGGACTGGAACGGGGTCGAGACGGAGCCGCATCGGGGACGACGTCGAGGCGAGATGAGTCACCGCCAAGAAGACGCGGGGACGAACCACCTTCAGTTTCGGGGGACCACCCGTTACAGACGTCCACGCCCATGGGGGAACTTAGACGGCCGAAGACGGCGGCGGTGAAGGCCGCTACCTACGATGGTACTACGCCATGGCGGGATTATTTGGCTCACTTCGGGCACTGCGCCGTGATCAATGGATGGACCTACCAACAACAGGGTCAATACCTGGCCGTCGCTTTAAGGGGGTCAGCGCAACAGGTGTTAGCCAGCCTTAAGTCTGCACCAGGAAGTACCGACTACGACCGCTTGAAGGAAGCCTTGGAGAAGCGATTTGCCCCGTCAAATCAGATGGATATGTACAAGGCACAGCTGAGGTCTAGACACCGTGAGCGAGAAGAAGATCTTCCGGGCTTGGCTCAAGCACTAATCCGCCTGACACAGCTGGCCTATCCCGACGCCGGAGATGATGTTCAGGATACCCTAGCCAAGGACCAGTTCCTGGACGCCATCAGTGACGAGTTGAGGTTTCAGGTCTGGCAAACTAGGCCTAAAACCTTGGATGCGGCAGTACATGCGGCCGTGGAACTGGAGGCATTCAAGATCTCCCAGTGTCGGAAACCCTGGCCGACAGCCAAGTCAACTGCCGCGGGAGAGGGAGATAAGGCAGCCGCACCCCCTGAAGAGGATGAGACTGAGAATCAACGGTTGCGGGAAGAAGTGAAGAGGTTAAAGGATGTTATTCAGGAGGACAGTGAACCACCAAGACCACAACGGCCAGGACGATACCAGTCCAGATGGGGGCATAGACGTGACCGTCAACAACCATACGACAGCCATGATCGTACGTCAGGATGCTGGTCATGCGGAAGAGACGGCCATTACCGGGTGAACTGTCCAGAGTTGCGCAGGCCGGATGATCATCAACCCCCAAGACAACCGAAACCTCCACCGAAACCTCCTACGGTGAATAACTCTGGTGAGGCCGGATTGTATCTCCCGGCCAAGATGGGATCCGTAGGATTGTGGTGCTGCGTCGACACAGGTGCATCAGTTTCTCTTCTGAACGTGCGAGTGTACAACCAGCTGAGTCCCCGACTTAGGCCGGCATTGAGAAGTCCCTCCTTTGCGTCCATTCGTATGGCCGATGGTACGTGTATGCCACTACAGGGTGAAGCAGACTTTAAGGTCACGATAGATGGGACTACCCGGACTCAGACGATGATTGTTGGGACACTGACCGTGGATGCCCTCCTGGGTTATGATTTCCTGAGTACCCACTGTACTGCGATTGATACGGAGAAGCATCGAGTGAAGTATGGCGGCCGATATATCCAGTGTGAGGTCGTGGGGAGCCACGAATGCCATCGGGTGTCTGTAACGGAGACTTTTACTATACCAGCTGGAGCTGAGGCAGTGGTGACGGGGACCGTCCGAGGTGCTCTACCGGGGGAGGTCGGAATGGTGGAAAATATCATTGGGTTCACACAGAAGACTGGAACCATGGTGGCCAGAGCCCTGACCGAAGTTGGTCGTGACCATGAAGTTACCCTGCGGTTCCTTAACCTGTCCACTGACCCTGCCATAGTACAAGCCGGCACTCTGTGTGGTAGTTTGACTGAAGTGGAGGTAGTGGATAATTCAGCTCCACCTACTGCAGAGCCTTTGAACCAGCATGGTCCAGCCTCTGGTGAAGCAACGGTGCCAACCCCAAGATGTCCACCACACCTACGGGCCTTAGTTCAACAGTCCAGTGAGGGATTAGAGGTTGAGAGAGCTTTAGCTGTAGAAGACTTGGTTACTCGCTTCGCCCACTTGTTTGCCAAGGATGACAGTGATATGGGGCGAACAACGATGGTGCAACATCATATCAAGACGGGGAATGCGCCACCTATCCGGATTCCTCCACGACGTCCGCCCCTCCATGCCCGTGGAATAATAGACGACCAGGTTGAAGATATGCTGCAGCGGGGAGTCATTGAGCCATCTAATGGGCCTTGGTCTGCTCCGGTTGTCCTGGTACGGAAGAAGGATGGGAAAATGCGATTCTGCGTTGATTACCGAGCCCTCAACAAAGTAACGGAGAAAGATGCCTACCCCCTGCCGAGAATCGACGATTCCCTGGATTCTCTGTCTGGT